>OY744609.1:917899-957899 GCA_963556255.1 Allolobophora icterica
AGATTTCATGGTCACTCGCTGCCATACATCAACACTCTAGAACATCGGCCCATCCCTTTGGAACAGTCATCTCGTGACCGTACGTACTAACCCTTCGACCTCTGTTTTCTTTCTGTGTTTCGATCACTGTTAGGAACCAATAGAAAGCCATGTCGCAGCGACTTTGGTGGTTTTTTTTATAGGCACTGTAAAAATCGCAGGCACCTACGTACATATCTTATGGCCGCCAGGGGCGTTGCTGTCGACCTCATCATATAAAAACTATATGATTCTCCAGGAACTTGTTCAACAACCGTTGGATGTACTTATAAGCTTCAAAAGTTGCCATTTTAAAGGTGTCCAGTTGGAGATAAGCTCGTTTCATTTTTAAGTATTCAGTATACTAACGACACCTTGCGGCTGCTCAGGTCATTGACGTGCACAACCCTCATCAGTTTTCTGTTTAATGGCGGTGTTTCATAACACATAACAGAGGTGATCAGTGCTTCCACTCTCCATTTTCAGAAGTCCCAAGTTCTTGTCAGAAAAATCCCTAGATGGCCTGAAAAATCACAAGTCACTGAAAACTTTAGCAACCATATTCCTCGTTGAATGGTTGTCTATACCGTATTTTTGCTCTCTTACGCGACTCCGGGCCAGAGTCAGAGTCAAAATCAGACGATGCCATCACAAATTCCGCTTTTAAACTGTTTACATTACGACTTTATAACGATTTGTGCAGATATAGTGCTTTTCCTTTAATAATTACGTAAAAATCGGAACATCGGAATTTGAGGTAAAATGTATAGATTACGAAATTTGCGGAATCTACGGATGAAGAATGACTTATGTTATTCACAAGGTAAGTGTAAGTATATAGGGTAAAGAAGTAAACAACAAGTAGCCGTAGACACATGGCCAACGAGTCACTCAACAACAACTAGTGATTATTGTCATCATTCAATGTTAAGTATTATGACTGTAGACTTCAGTAAAAATCCCCAGGTTGCTATGGAAAATCCCCAAATCCAAATCCCAAGGCGATCCGGCAAATCCCAAGATCTTGGGGGAAAATCCCAAGGGATGGAGGCTTTGTAGGTGATTAGTGTCGCCCTCCTCCAATATCAAGGCTTTAGACTGGCACTACCAGCGGTAGCCCAGTGGTGTTTTTTACCGAGAAATCCACATAGCATATAAGTCAACTTTATTATTATTCCAAAGTTTAACGTCGTCCTTTGGCAACAATGGCCGTTGACGACAATTCACAAATACAATTTCTAGAAAACGATAAACTTATAGTGTCCGTATAACACCATGTAAAGGTGTCAAACATAAGCTTACAATGTCAGTAATGTCACATCACCCAAAGCAACATATCTAATGTTATTTATAATACACATAGCTATAAAATGTTCCGACGCAAACCAAACAGTACTTCGCAACTATTGTCACTCGCTAGAAATATTTAAACAACTTCAGACATAAATGCACAGCACATATGATTATAATTATGACATTATATTCCCATTCTATTATTGAAATGTTTAATTGATCATTTCTTATTCCTCAGTTCAATGAGATCTTATAGCAATATGTACCACTACAATCATATCATGTATGAAATAGTACCAATCTCACATACATCATGCATATTAAATGAAACGTATGGTTATACCAAGTACCTTTCCTCAAAGAAACTGCTCAGGTACTAAACACACTCAAGTACAAATCTCATCAACCAACAAAGCATAAAATTATATGAGCATAATAATTACAATTGTTTCAAGTTTGATATTAATGCATTCAAGATTGCATTATAATAATGTAATAATTAATACAATAAAATAAAATGCACAAGGAAAAGACTAATTAAAATTACAGATAAAAAAATAAAAAAAAATAAAATAAATAAAAATAAAATAAAACTATTTACATTAGCAAACTTAGCATATCTCTTTACAGAATTTGACCTTTAGTAATTAGTTTAAGTACCCTATACACTTCATTTTGTAATATATTTACTGTTAAAAGGGTTGAAATAGAAATGTCCCTTTTATACAATTGACATTTATCTCCCAACAACTTCGATATATCTTCTTTTTTACACTCAAGTAGTAAGTGATGAATAGTCTCCTTGACCTGACAGGTATCACATAAACCACTTGAATGTCGTTTTATAATAAACAGCCTTTGATTAGTATTCGCGACTCCCAGACGTAACCTAGAAATTTGGACTTCCTTATGCCTATAGGGTTCTAAATATTTAATATCTGTACTTACAATTGGACAAATAGATTTATAAAAATGACCTCTATTATCGTTAGTATATTCTAATTGCCATTTATTTACTATATACAGTTTCATTAAAGTAAAAATTTCTGAAAGTTCAAGATAATTAGTAGAATTAATATGATCAATACTCAGGGCTTCTTTAGCCAAAGTATCTGCTCGAACATTACCTGTCAGGTCAATGTGACTTGGGATCCAAATAAATCTTATTTGATTGGAATTTAGTCTGTTAATCAGAGACAATAGTTCATTCAATAAATTAGGTCTAGACTGAGAATAAGACTCCTTAATTGACGTAAGAACACTCAATGAATCAGAAAACAATGCAAATTGACAATTCTTATAACATTCGGAGTTTAAAATCCATTTTACAGTTTCTATAATTGCAGTCAACTCTGCTGCATAAATACTGGAGCTATTACATAATCTAAATTTTTTATCTATATTTAAACTTGGTACTGTAAAGGCAGCAGAAACAAATTCATCTACCTTTGACCCATCAGTATAGATATGTATGTAAGAGTTGTACTTAGAAACTAATTCCAAAGCAGATTGCTTTAAATATTCTGGATGATCAGTTTTCTTATTTATTAATTTATTCAAAGTTAAGTCAACCTCTACTTGTTTGTTACACCAAGGAGGTTCAGATGGGAAAGAAGGGCCAATAATAGATGTATTAAGTGAAGAAAAGAATTCAGAAGTACGAGTATAAATGGAATGCTCCCTACTCTCAGGTGTCCTAAAAACATTTGTCCAGTGGTTCTCCATTGTTGCTGTATTTATGTGAAATTTATTACCCAAAATTTTAGTCCCACATTTTATTGAATTTTAGAGTCGTCTTAAATGAAGAGGCAACTCTCCACATTCATTTTGAAGTGCTGCAGCTGCAGTACCCTTAGGGGCTCCACAACATAATCTAAGTGCCTCAGTTTGGATACAAGAGAGTTTATCTAGGTGCGATTTACAAGCAGAAGAAT
Source organism: Allolobophora icterica (assembly GCA_963556255.1). Classification (NCBI taxonomy): domain Eukaryota; kingdom Metazoa; phylum Annelida; class Clitellata; order Crassiclitellata; family Lumbricidae; genus Allolobophora; species Allolobophora icterica. The sequence continues at coordinate 921,145 of OY744609.1, forward strand.
AAGCAACGTCACCATAATCTAAAATAGACCTAATTAATGCCCTATATATGGTTAGGAGAGTTTTCTTACAAGCTCCCCAACCATAGCCACTGATGGCTCTTATGAGATTTAACCTCTTTTTGCATTTTTCAATGATATAATCAATATGTGGTTTCCAACTCAATTTACTGTCAAAAATTACTCCCAAGAATTTGACTTCATTTTCCATTTTAATTTGTTCTTTATCAATTTTAATAGTAATCCTTGACAAATTATTTCTTTTGGAGAAAAGGACTCCAGTGGTTTTATTAATAGATATTTTAAAACCATTTCTATTACACCAATTTTGTATTAAATTGATCGATAATTGAATTTTATTTTGTAATATTTTAACATTTCTATGTCCTAAGTAAATAGCACTATCATCAGCAAACAGTGACATCTCTACACCATCCACACCTGCAGCAATATCATTTATCATTAGCAAGAATAAAATAGGAGATATTACCGAACCCTGGGGTGTACCATTCTGTTGTATACATTTATCAGAAAGTTCTGCCCCAACTTTCACCTGAAAAGTTCTATTTGAAAGAAAGTTTTCAATCCAGTTAAATGTATTACCCACTATTCCCAAATTCTGAATTTTATTTAAAAGGGTAGGTACATGTAACATGTCATATGCTCTTTCAAAGTCAATGAAAATAGCCAAAACATGTTCTTTATTTTTAATTTTTTTAAGAATATTATCCTGAAGTTTAAGGATTTGATCATTTGTACTTCTATATTTTCGAAAGCCAGACTGATTTTTTGAAATAAGGTTATTTTTTTCCAAAAACCATTGGAGACGTTTTGTTACCATTGTTTCCATTACTTTACAAATCGTTGGAGTCAATGATATAGGTCGATAAGATTCTGGAACCGAGGCGTCTTTATTTGGTTTTAATAATGGTAGAATAATGGCATGATGCCAGTCAGTTGGCAATTTCCCTTCCTCCCAGATTTCATTATAAAATATTAATAGGGTTTTAAGAGCATTTTTATGAAGATGTTTTAACAACTCATAAGGTAATTTGTCATCACCCGGTGACTTATTATTTTTTGCTGATCTTATAGCTTGTTTCAATTCATTAAGATAAAACCTCTCATTTAAGATTTCCATTTCATGAACAGGACTACTGTCAATTCTATTAGGGTTATTTTGTAAATTATTATCTTTGATATAATTTAAGAATTTTTTACTATAATTTTGGGTACTACTAGTACTTGCATAATTGTTAGCTAAAAGATTTGCTTTTTCAAGGTTTGTTTCAGCTATTAATTCATTACGATTCAGAGTAGGGATGGAACTATAGGTTGCAATACCATTCATTTTTCTTGCCCATGTCCATACAGAGCCCAATTTTGTCTGATCCGTAAGTTCAGAGCAATATGTTTGCCAACAAGTTTTTGCTTCTGTTTTAAGTGTCTGTTTAACTATAGCCTCTTGTTTCTTGTATTCCAAATAATCATTTAACTCCCTTGTTTTATTCATTTTATTCCTAAACTGATTTCTTTTATAAATGACTTCACTGCATTTATCACTCCAATATGGTAAAGGTCTAAATTTTTTATTTTTATTCTTTCTATTTTTTAGATTTTACTAGGAATTGATTGATTCGCTATAGAAGTAATACAATCTACTAAATTATTGAAATTAGCGTCAAAATTTTTATCAACTAAAATATCTCTTGTTATTGAAAATTTACTTAGTTCTTCATAATTCTTCCAATCCGCTTTTTTTAATTTCCATAGATGCATACTTAAATTATACTCTATTGTGATTTCTTCATTAATAGTAGTTATAGTAGCATAATGATCCGAGCTCATGTTGCTATTGGTGACATTATGTCTAGCATTAAGAGCTACATCTTGTGAACATATGCTCAAATCTATAACAGAATTCAAATTTGATTGGTTTGATGTGATACGTGTAGCTTGACCTGTATTAAGCACAACTAAATTCTTTTCTGTTAATATTTCTTCTATAATTTCCCCTCTTTTATTTCCCCTCTTTTATTTGTCTTTTTATAAGTCTTTTTATAAGTCAACAGTGCGTTTCTTTCTATTTATACCGCAAAGAAAACATTTAAAAGAGGTGTGCAAGTGCATGCATTTACCTTTCGTGGCACGCACACAGTGGATTCAATTATCCTGCAGTACTATACAATACGTTGCGATTCAATATTTTACATCAGAATACAATAGAAAACGATACAATTGAAACGTGATAATGCCTGACAAATTGCAGAAGTGAACACTAAAGCCCGAGATAGAAAACACTAAAAACTATACACAGACCGGAAGAGGCAAGTGTTCAACTTAGAGCGAATTTTAGTAATTAAACATCAGCTAATAAATGTTTGTAATTAAACATTAATAATTAAGTATTATTAATTAATTATTAGTAATTAGACAATTGAGAAGGAAAGAAGACGTGGAGGAAGAGGAGAAGGTACTGAAGGATGAGGAAGAGAAGAATGAAGAGGAAGGGGAGGAGGAAGAAGGGAGTAGGTGGGAAAATAGTTAAATAAGGAGGAAGAAGACGAGGAGTAGGAGGATGTGATGGAAGAGGAGGAGGAGGAGGACGAGGAGGACGAGGAGGACGAGGAGGAGGAGGAGGACGAGGAGGAGGAGGACGAGGAGGAGGAGGAGGACGAGGAGGAGGAGAGCGGCTATAGTGTTGGCCTGTCAGACTAGAAATCAAGGGTTGAAACTCACTTTCTAGGACAGATCAACTTCTTAATGTTTCTGTTCTACTAGTGCCACCTAGTGAACACAGTTGTTAGATGCGCACATCGATCACACACTCATTGTTCGAAGATTAGTCATCATATGCTCAGGCGAAGCAAATTAAGGCGCCAGAGATCAATTCTGCATTACGTCCGATGATATGAGACAAAATTCACTGGCTTCTTGTCGAGGAAAGAATTAATTTATTGCTATTACGCATTTATTAAGCGCCACTATCTAATGACCAAGCATTAATCGATGGCGCTGAGCAGCTGTGAGTGAAGGACTTGCTCGAGATCCCTACACAGTAATCGTCTCAGAGGAGGAGAATCGAACCCGTACTCTCCGTGTGACAAGAACGCTCTAACCAATCTGCTATACCATGTCCCACTATAATACTATACACCGCCCCACGTCCGTGTCCCACAACCCAAACACTTCCATTCACACATACATACACACACGCAACACACACACATTTTTCATCACCTATTCAAGAGAGCATCCACCGGTCGAGAGGGGCGCTCGTGAATAAGCTGGTCCCCTGAGCTTGGGTTTCGAGTGGCCCTTTAGAAATTTGGAGTTTACGATAACGCTCAAAACCATGGACATTGGTAGTTTCCAGTATTTAAAGACACCTTATGGCTGCCAGGGCCGTTGATGTCAACGGATGGATCGAGAGTTTAACGACGTCGTATGGCAACAAAGGCCGTTGACGTCGACAGAAGTAATTTTTGGCATTTTACACTTCATAACTTAAGTTTACGTGTACCGTATAACCCACTAATGTCTCCTGTACATCTCTTATAATTGATCTACAACGGAGTCCCTTGGATATATTGCCTCGGTGACAACGTTTTAAAGGTGTCCATAGGGACAAGCTTCAAGCAATGGGAAACGTTGTCACATGAAAAAAATAGCCATCGTTGACAACGTTTTAGAGGTGTTTAAAAGTGCGCTGTACGGAATAATAAAATTATAGCATTGATGGTGAAAGTTTTACGGTGACGAATGAGGTTGAAACCATTCCCTCACTTTGTAGTGAACCAAATGAAATTACGTATAACCTAAATAAGAATCGATTTGTATTCGTAATCGCAAAACTTCTAACGCGCCACTCAAAGTCAAGCGCAGGGTACTAACCTATTCACGAGCGCTACGTCAAATCAGAGGGGGTTTCAAGAGAGTAGTCCGAAAGAGGCCCGAGTCCGGTTTCCAGGGGGCCAGATCAAAGAGGAGGCAGAGCAGCTGTTAAGGCGGGTGTCGTTTAAGGCGAAAACAATTGTAAGGCGGAGTAAAGAAAGATTCAGTACAGAAACTTAAGGTCTTCCTCGTTAGTCGGTTTGACCCGACTATTTTTGACCCAGGGTATTTTTACGAGAGCTGCTCGTGCCGTAAAAACACTAAAGCTTTGTTCAGCTGCCCGAAGATATTTCCTGTCACTCGCTGCATTACATCAACACGCTAGCACATCGGCCGATCCCTCTGTAACAGCCTTCCCGTGACAGTACTAATCCCTCGATCTCCGTTTGCTTCTTACAGTATGTTTCGATACATCTGTTAACAACCCATAGAAAGCCATGATCGCAGTGACTTTGATGGGTTTTTTACAGGCGCTATAAAAAGCGCAGTCATCTACGTACATATCTTATGGCCGCCAGGGTTGTTGTTGTCGACCTCACCTTATAAAATTTTTAGATCTTTCCAGACTGGTCCAGAAACCGTTGGAAAATTGGTTGGTAAGTTGCTGTTTAACGATGCTGTGTCATAACAGAGATGAATAGCGTCGCTCCATTCTTTCTTCTGGCTTGGGGCTGGCACTGCCAGAATACGAGCAGTGGCGTAGTTCTGCTGGAAAGCGATGGATCAATGTACTTATGCTTTAAAAGTCACCGTTTTACAGGTGTCCATTTGAAGATAGGCTCTTTTCATACACTACAATTCAGTATACTAAAGACACTTTGCGGCTGCCAAGGTCATTGACCTGCACAACCGTGGACAGTTTTCTGTTTAACAACGCTGCTTCATAAGCAATAGGCCCAACAGAGATGTTTAATTTCTCCCTCCCTCAAACATCCACGCTTCGGACTGGCATGCCTTTATGACGTGGAGAGAGCTGCTACCTTATCCAGGATACTCTATGCCTCACCTGCATGGTGGGGATTCACAACCCAAGGGGATCGTGATGGGCTGGGTGGGGTCTTACGGCATCTCGTCAGAGGACGCTACCTCCTAGAAGACACCCCTCCATAGAGCAGCACTGCTGCTTGGCCGACACTCGCCTCTTCGCAGCTGTGCGGAATATTCAGGGCCACGTCCTGCATGACCTGCTGCCACCTGTCAAACGCACAGGCCCCCTCCTGCGCCACGAGCTCATGACCTGGAAATCCCCACCGCTGATAGCTTGGCTAGAAAAACATTCATCATCAGGATGCTCTATGATGCAGCTTAGTTTGCCATTGGGTAAAAATTAATAATAATGGGATATGTTTAAGACAAATATTAGCAATTATTAATAGCTTATTATGCGGCTTGCAATTGGTTCTAAGAATATCCCATTCTTTTCTATTCTATTCTTTTCTATTGCCAGAGTTGTGCAGTAGCGGAGTTTCAAGAACCAAGCATCGTCGGATACTCACACATAAATTTTTTTTTTTTTTTTTTTTAACCATCAGTTTAATGACATCTCATGACAACATCGGCCGCTGACGTCATATCAAACATCGTACATTTGCAATTTTACAAACAGCATGCACATTTAAACTATACTGTTCGTTAACACGATTTTCTTTAAACTGTTTCGGTAGCTAACATATTTGAGTCTCGATTTCAGTTACTAGTAATATGTACAAGAACCATTTATGATTATGTTAAACATTTCTAACAGAAATTCAAGTAAACTGTATAAACGTTATTTAGTATAATTATAGGTCTAGGCACAGACCATTAATAAACAAGAATTTTAGTTTGGCGTATAGAAATACGTACATATATGGGCATATACATATACACGAATAGAAGGTTGCATATCTATTTATATGAGGCGTATACAGCAGCGTTTAAGATTATTTACAGCGATGTATTACTTTCAGACAGTGTCACGCTCCCTAACTGTTCCCATCACTCTAACCGAATTTCTCCCACGTCCCTAAACAAGCGCGTGACTCTGCCTCTGTACAACTTTAAACACGATTTTCATTTGTACACAATCTAGTCAGCATAACGCCATTTTACAACATAAGGTCGTTCAAATGTAATAATCGAATGAGTGTCCTATAGCGCTATAGGCTATTGAATTTCTTAGCGTAGCCTGTAATAGGCCCTAATAGTGTTTTGTATGTATGTATGTATGTATGTATGTATGTAGCCTATGCATGCATGCATGCATGTATGTATGTATGTATGTATGTATGTATGTATGTATGTATGTATGTATGTATGTACGTTTGTATGTACAGGGGCATGTATATTCGTTTATATGTTGAGAATGTTAATATACTGCCCGAGAGTTCTTTAAGTGGGTCATTCTCATCAGTCAACATGTTATCGGACTCGTAGCTCCAGCCGAGGTTGTCTACCGACGTCAGCCGAGAGGCAGTGTGAGATTTCCCAGGTCATGACCCAGCCGGTCAGAACGAAGGGGCTGAGCCGGAGTCCTCGGCTGTGCCTGCCGCATGTTGTATGTTGTGGCCCTGTGTTGGTGCTTTGTCTTTGGTCTGGTGCACTTGAGGGTACGTTTGACCTCAGGTGACCTAATGTGTACAAGTATAGTTGTGTGGTATTGAGATGAAGTCCTATACTACAGGATGCGGTCTTTATAGATGCATACACATAAATTAATAGCGTCTCTTTTATTTATAAAGCAATTGCTCACTTAAAAGAGGTGTCTAAGTGAATGCGTTTAAGTGTTCGTTGCACACACACTAATTCTGCAGTACTATACGAGACAGTACGAATGATACAATATAGTACAATACAATACAATACAATACAATACAATACAATACAATACAATACAATACAATACAATACAATACAATACGATACAACTGAAACGAGATAATGGCTTAGAAAGTGCAGAAGTGAACACTGAGGTCGGAAACAGAATATACTAAGAACTATACACAGAATGGAGGAAGTCAGTGTTCAAGTTAGAGTGAATTTTAGTATTTAAACATCAGCAATAAAATGTTAGCAATTAAACGTTAGTAATAAAACATTAGTAATTAAATATTACTAACTAAATATCAGTAATGAGACATCTTATGGCGCCACATGGTGAACGCAGTTGTCGGATGCGTACATCGACCACACACCCATCTTGCGAATCTCAGTCATCACATGCCGAGGATAAGTAAATTAAGGCGCCAGAACTGTTCGTGTCCACATCGGCCACTTGTCGCCTCTAGAGATTGTGTTGCTTGAATATCTGTCTGGGTCTTACTGTCTGTTTGCCTGTCTGTCTGTATGTCTGTCTGTCTGTCTGTCTGTCTGTCTGTCTGTCTGTCTGTCTGTCTGTCTGTCTGTCTGTCTGTGACCACCTAGCTGACTAAATTTTACCGAACGTCCGATGATATGAGACAAAATTCACTGGCTTCCTATAGAAAAAAGAATTAATCAATTATTATTACGCATTTATGAAGCGCCACTATCAAATGACCAAGCATGCATCAATCGATGGCGCTGAGTAATTGTGAGTGAAGGAATTGCTGACGGTCCCTACACAGTAACCGTCTCAGGGGAGGAGGATCGAACCCGTACTATCCGCCCTACAGGAAGGCTCTGACCGTGTCAGACTATACACTGCCCCACATCCGTGTCCCACACGCAAACACCCCTACAGCCACACACATCCGAACACACACAAATGCACACACACACACACACACACACACACACACACACACACACACACACACACACACACACACACACACACACACACACACACACACACACACACACACACACACACACACACACACACACACACACACACACACACACACACACACACACACACACACACACACACACACACACACACACACACACACACACACACACACACACACACACACACACACACACACACACACACACACACACACACACACACACACACACACACACACACACACACACACACGCACACACACACACACACACACACACACATGCACACACACACACACACACACATCGCTTTTCATCTAGAATTCAAGAAATTGTAGAGAAGTCGAGTGGTCGAGAGCGGCGCTCGTGAATACGCTGGTGCCCTGTGCTTGTCTTTCTAGTGACGCTTTAGAAGTTTGGAGTTTACGCTCGAAACTATGGACACTAGTAGTTTACAGTGTTTAACGGCATCTTACTGCAACGCAGATCGTTGATCTCGACAGGGATTATTTTGGCTTAATTCAGCTCATAACTTATGTTGACGTCGACCGTATACTTCGCTGTTATTCGTGTACTGTATAATCTTTTTTTATTATTCCAAAGTTTAACGTCGTCCTTTGGCAACAATGGCCGTTGACGACAATTCACAAATACAATTTCTAGAAAACGATAAACTTATAGTGTCCGTATAACACCATGTAAAGGTGTCAAACATAAGCTTACAATGTCAGTAATGTCACATCACCCAAAGCAACATATCTAATGTTATTTATAATACACATAGCTATAAAATGTTCCGACGCAAACCAAACAGTACTTCGCAACTATTGTCACTCGCTAGAAATATTTAAACAACTTCAGACATAAATGCACAGCACATATGATTATAATTATGACATTATATTCCCATTCTATTATTGAAATGTTTAATTGATCATTTCTTATTCCTCAGTTCAATGAGATCTTATAGCAATATGTACCACTACAATCATATCATGTATGAAATAGTACCAATCTCACATACATCATGCATATTAAATGAAACCTATGGTTATACCAAGTACCTTTCCTCAAAGAAACTGCTCAGGTACTAAACACACTCAAAATCTCATCAACCAACAAAGCATAAAATTATATGAGCATAATAATTACAATTGTTTCAAGTTTGATATTAATGCATTCAAGATTGCATTATAATAATGTAATAATTAATACAATAAAATAAAATGCACAAGGAAAAGACTAATTAAAATTACAGATAAAAAAATAAAAAAAAATAAAATAAATAAAAATAAAATAAAACTATTTACATTAGCAAACTTAGCATATCTCTTTACAGAATTTGACCTTTAGTAATTAGTTTAAGTACCCTATACACTTCATTTTGTAATATATTTACTGTTAAAAGGGTTGAAATAGAAATGTCCCTTTTATACAATTGACATTTATCTCCCAACAACTTCGATATATCTTCTTTTTTACACTCAAGTAGTAAGTGATGAATAGTCTCCTTGACCTGACAGGTATCACATAAACCACTTGAATGTCGTTTTATAATAAACAGCCTTTGATTAGTATTCGCGACTCCCAGACGTAACCTAGAAATTTGGACTTCCTTATGCCTATAGGGTTCTAAATATTTAATATCTGTACTGTATAATCTGTAACAAGTCCCATTTATATATTGCATCGCTTACCACGTTTTAAGGGTGTTCAAAAGGACAATCTCCAAGCAATTAGCTGCGTGTCCCATGCTCAAATAGCAATGGTTCATACCCTTTTACAGGTGTTTAAACAGTTCGCTGTACTTGCAAACCGGTTGCCGACGTTTCAGTGGTGTCTAACATTGCCAATCTAGTGAACCAAATGGAATTGCGTTATAACCTAAATATGAACAGACCCAGTACAGAAACCTAAGTCTTTCTGTTGGACATGACCTCGTCAGTCGCTTTCACCCCAGCGTATTTTTTACGGAAGTTGTTCGTGCCGGTATATACTCAATCGCTTCAGCTGCCAGTGGAGATTTCATGGTCACTCGCTGCCTTACATCAAGACGCTAGCACATCGGCCCATCCCTTTGGAACAGTCTTCCCGTGACCGTACGTACTAACCCTTCGACCTATGTTTCCTTCTTATGTAACGTTCATCTGTTAGGAACCCATAGAAACCCATGACCGCAGTGACTTTGATGGGTTTTTTTACAGGCGCTATAAAAAGCACAGGACCTCCGTACATATCTTACGGTCGCCAGGGGCGTTGACGTCGACCTCACCTTATAAAAATGTTAGATGTTTCCAGGAAATGGTCCAGGAACCATTGAAAAGAAGAGCAGCAGCAGTTTCATTTTAACGACACTGTGTGGAAATAAATCCATTAGCGTCGCCCTCTTCCTTCGTCCAGGCTTGAGACTAGCACTGCCAGAGTACGAGGATGGATGGATGGATCCGGAGTTTAACGACATCTTATAGCAATAAAGGTTGTTGATGTCGATAGAAATTGTTTGGCATATTACATTACAACAGTCAGGCTTCGGACTGGCACTACCACAGACTTAGGGCAGTACCCCAGTTTCAACTAATAAGTTATGATAACATCTAAATAAAATGTGTGTTCCTTTTAATTTATAGTGTAATTATGAACTGTAAAAGAGGTGTGGTATTGAATGCCATTACTATTCATTGCACGTACACCACAGAATCACTTATCTGGAAGTACAGTAAAAGACAATACGATGCGATACAATATAGTACAATACAATAAAATAGAATTCGATACAAATGAAAAGAGATAATCCTTACAAAGTGCAGAATTGAACAGTGAAGCCAGAAACAGAAAAAACTAAGAACTATACACAAACAAGAGGAGGTAAGTAATCAACTTAGTGCGAGTTTTAGTAAGTAAGCATCAGCAATTGAACATTAGCAATTAAACATAAGTAATTAAAAAAGAGTATTTAAACATTCAAAATTGAACACCTTTATTACCTTTCTTCTTCTTGTATAAAAGAGGGCTTTCGTAAAACAGGTTTTTGATGGCACAGCACTATATCGCTTTCGGAGATTGTTGGATTTTTACTCTTAAAATTATGCCCATGCTGCAACTTTGTTACAGTCATTATTAACCGTTTGTATGTACATCTAGGGGCGTCTATCCCCCTCAGTCATTGGAGCAACTTCCCTTTTCCCCCTTCCCCTTCCCCTTCCTTCCCCCCTAAAATGGTGGCACACACACTGACAGATCTTTCCCCCTTATTTCTTGGATGGAGCATTTGCTCCAAGGTTTCTATGGTGTAGACACCCTATACATCATAATAATATTCCTTGATTGCATTAATTAATTACTCATGTAAAAATACACTAATAAATTAAGACCCTCGTGTCGTAATTACAAAAATGACAAATATGAATCAAGGTGTATTAAAAATAAAAGCAATACATTGAGAATCTCGAGTGAAGTTGCGGTTTTCTTTTATTACCGAGTCTGTAGAATATAATAGAGAAATGTTGTTTTCACTGTTTGAATATAATTCTATAACATTGTTTGATTGTATTGATTGATAACTTCTTCAAAATTCAGAAGTATAATAAGAATCTCATGTCAAAATTACACGTCTTTTACACTTATAATAACAGTTTTTTTTAGATCTAAATAGATAGATTAAGAATCGCTTGTACATCAAGAATGTTTATCAAGAATCTTTTTACATTTAAAATTTCTTGTGAATGACAATTGATGCAAATGATTGCTTAATTCGTATCAGATATCATCTTATCACAATAGACATTGTTAACTCTATTATTTTATGTCGTTAAAAGTGAATACTAGTGATATTGTAAAGTTTTGTTTAGACACCTTTAAATGGGATCTTTGGAAGTAATAAATTCATTTTGACCTCAATGTATAATATTACGTTTGGTATAGTCTCTAAATTTGATGGCGTGCGACGACATTATACCTTGGAATAATAATAAGGAAGTAAAGATGCGATCTGCTCAGACACCTTAATAAAATTTTAGCTGTATTAAGCCAACATAATTTCTGTCAACGTCAGTGGCCTTTATTGCCATAAGATGTCGTTAAACTCTCGATCCATCTTACTTGAAACTGGGTTGCTCCCCATACTCTGATGGTGCAGGTCTCAAGCCTGGAGAAAGGAGGAGGGCGACGTCAGTAACCCTGGTAACCATAAGATGTCGTTAAACAATGGAAACTGCCACCTAGTTACCAATATATCCGACATCACCACCCTACCGTCAGGAGCGTCTATCCCCCAAAGTCATTGGAGCAACTTCCCCCCTACTCCTTCCTCTTCCCCCTTCCTCTTCCCCCCAATAATGATGGCACATACACTGACAGATTTTCCCCCAGTCCCCATATTTTTTGGATGGAGCAGTTGCTCCAAGATTTCTATGGAGTAGACGCCCCTGCCTGCCGTACCCTAACACCCTTTTCCCCTCCACTCCTACCCTCCTCTCTTCCTTACTGAATTTATCCTTCTTTCCACCTCCCTTCCATCATCCCTTAATTCCTCCTTACCTTTCTTCCTTCCTTGTTTCCTTCCTCCCTTGTTTGATTTTTTCCTTTCTTCTTTCCTTCCTTCCATCTTTCCTTCCTTCTTTCTTTCCTTCCATCTTTCCTTCGTTCTTTCTTTCCTTCCATCTTTCCTTCCATCTTTCCTTCCTTCTTTCCTTTCTTCCCTCGATCCGTCCATCCTGTCCCTCCTCTCCTTTTCGTCTATTTCGGTCGAGGACCTCCTTCGAAGCGGAGTGCTATCGACGCGACATCTGTCGACTCCTTTCGACGACGAAACAGCGGAAGTGGAGAACAGGTACAGAGATTAACAGCGCCCCCTGACTGTCTCTGTCTCTTTTTGACAGAGACAGACGCACGGACAGACAGAGATATAGATGGACAGACAGCCCCACAGACACACGGATAGACAGCCAGGCAGACTGACAGAAAACAGACAGAGACAAAGACACACATAGGCAGACAGACACAAAGACAAGCAGACGGACATATAAAAATAGTCAGGAAGATGGATGGATGGAAGAAAGAAAGCTTGAACAAAAGAAAAATAGATACACAGACAGACAGACAGACAGACAGACAGAAAGACAGATCACACACACACAGTCAAAGACACAAAACAGCCCATCAATAACCCTCGCATCGCAGCTACATTTCTAAGACCGCCAAGCGCATAGAATTCCCCGCTCCCGCCACACCTTAACACGAACGGCCATTCCTCGTCGACTACACAACTGTTTATGCCCGGATGTACAGAAAGCCTCGTTTACGTCACTTCCGCTCGACACGTCATCACAACCCATACGCCATCTCGCGCTCGGAGCCCGGAATATTTCCACGGCGAACCAATTATCGGATAATAGAACCTTAAAGAGTGATTAGGCGAACGATGCGACAGTGGCGCTCCGAGCGATCAGCATACAAAACAGCGTCGTTATGGCGGTTCTGGAAACGACCCGCTTGTTACGGAAACATTTTATAAATTGTTCGCTGTGTTAATGGCGCACGTCATAATACAACGAGGAGATAGGATGGCTGGATACCGCGCCCGAATAGGGGGCGCCAGGTGATTAAAATATTTATGGGTATGGAAAATATGTATGTGATGGCGTTTTATATGACGCGAAAGTATGTTGACGATGTAAGTGAATGCTAATTTAATACTTTACGTCTATGGTGCAGATTTTATTAGGATTTTGCTTAATATTCGGTTTCCGGGCCATGCAAGGATTAAGCTGACGTTACATCCTCTCCGAAATACATGTTGCATAGCGCCTCTATTCCTCTGGGGTGCGTTCAATGTTATGTTTTTCTAAAGAGACACAGCAACATTACCATATACACGTGAAAATTCCTGTCCATTTGTACTTATAAGCAAATATAAAATTTAGAAAAGGTGTGTAAACTGCTCATCCATTCTTACTTATAGTGTAGATGTAAAGAAATTAGAAATTAGTTAGTTTCTGTTTTAGGAGGCTGGGTAATAACAACGGTGATTAGCGTCGCCCCATCCGACCTCCAGGATTGGACTGGCACTACTACAGAAACAATGTCTGATTGGGTGATGCGATGTATTTAAAACTCCTTTAAAGAGGTGTTAATAAATACTCTATAACATTGAGAACATGGCAGATTGTTTAGCACTGGTGTAGACACCCTTAAAACATTGCCACTAAATGCTACAGAGATAAAAATTTAACTTAAAAATCCATGAAAAGAATTTAAGAGAAGTTCCTTGTCAGCCATGAAATGTCGTTAAACACCGGAAACTACGAGGCTAATGAAGTGCTGTATTTAGACACCTTTCAAACGTTTATCACAAATGCTATATAAGAATCTGGCAGACGAGAAAACGAATCTCTGAGCTCCTGGTCATTGAATTCATGGGAATTTTTTTTATAAACACTGTATAAAAATATAAACTTTGCAAATATGTAATGTGAATGATACTTGTATATACATATCTCTTTATTTGACCCCTAAACAGCGCTATAAAAATAGTTTTATAAAATTTGAATTAATGTAAATTGAGTTTCTCAGTAGGCATTATGCAGTTATTAGTTGGAAAACTATGTTTCTGCATCATTGGTTAATTTTAACATATTAATACAAATTTTGTATTATATGACCTTTATATTTAACATGTGTAAATCTTAAACTGGATTAAATAAAAAAAAATATTCTTAATAAATTCTTTGCATACAATTCTGTGATGTGAAAACTTTTTTGGGTTGTTATTGATTTATGATACTTTAAGTATTAAATAAGAACTGGGTACTTTGTTTGCAATATTGAACTTTAAACATTTAACATTGCACATAAATATGATATAGATGGTTTGATGTTAAATTAATTAGATAAGAAGCTCTGTAAATATTTTAATATTAAAAACCAGCCTAAAGGCCACCAAAACATGAATATGCCTTTGAGGCCACAAAATCAATATTTAAAAGAGAAGAAAAGGGCCTCTTATGGCCACCAAAAGAACCTTATGGTCAACAAAAGAGCCTTTGGGCCAAAGAGAAAGAGGAAAAGAGCCAAATGGCCAAATCAATTATATATTAATTATATTAAATATTAATCTATGTATTAATCAAAAGCTCAACACCAACCATCTGCCTAACATCACCATCTCAACAACCTGTCAGACACGGAACCAATCAGGAGCAAAGCAAACGAAAGATAAATGAAAATGAACTCAACTATCAATGAACTTTGCAGACTTCGACGGCCTTGGTAGCTATAAGATGTCAGTAAGCAATGGATTACTACGGGTTGTTTAGAGCGCTCGCGTAGACACCCTTAAAACAGTGGTAATAAATGCTATATAGGCATAGAAACTTGACATCTAAAATCAATGTAAAAGAGTATTAAGAGAACTTCCTTGTCAGTCATAAGATGTTGTTAAACACCGGAACTGTTGTGCGTTGCTAAGTGCTTGTTTTTAGACACCTTTCAAACGTTTGCAACAAATGCTATATAAACATCGGGCACAAAAACTGGTAAATCTATGTTCAGACCCTTAATTAGTGGTGCTTAATAAATGCGTAATAATAATAATAATAACAATAATAATAATAATAATAAAAATAAAAATAAGGTGCGTCGTAACAATGCAAACGTATGAATCAACTTGTATATGTGGATGTGCGCTTGTATGTTCAGCTAGATTGTACATGAATAAATAAATCACTTTTGTTATCTTCAACTCAAATGAGACGCGAAGATTACCAGGAGCTTTAATCGGTCGCATTATGATGATAGTCGTTGTTATCGCCGTCGTTATTATCATCGCAGCTGGGTCGTTAATGGCTGCTGGTTTAATGGACGTCAGTGAGGAGGAGGATTGAGGAGGAGGAAGAAGAGAAGAGAGAGGACTGGAAGGAGGAAGAAGAGGAGGATTGAGGAGGAGTAGGAGGAGGAGGAGGAGGAGGAGGAGCAGCAGCAGGAGCAGGAGCAGGAGCAGGAGCAGCAGGAGCAGCAGCAGCAGCAGCAGGAGCAGGAGCAGGAGCAGAAGGAAGAAAAACAAAGACGAGGATGAAGAAGAGAAGTTGTGGGGAAAAGGAGGAGGAAGAGAAACGACGAGAAGAAGAAAGGAGGAAGAAGCTTTTCCTCATGTTATTGATCCTCAATCTCCTCCTCTTTATCCTCCTCTTCATCGTCCTCCTCCTCATCCGTTTGATACTCCTCCTGTTCTCTTCATCCTTTTCTATATCTACTCCTCGTCCGGTTAATCGTTCTCTTCATCCTGTCCCTCTTTTTCCTATTGTTGATCCGCTTCCTCTTCCTCCTCCTCCTCATCTGTTTGTCCTCCCATCCTCCAACTCCTCCTCCTACACGCCCTCTTAATCCTCCACCTTTGCTTCGTCATCCTCCTTCTCGTCTGTTTGATCCTCCTCTTCATCCTCTTAATATTCCTCCTCCTCTTCGTCTTCTTCCTTCTCCTCTTCGTCTTCCCTTCATCAGTTTGATCGTCCTCTTCATCCTCCACCTATTCCTCCTCCTCCTCTTCGTATTCTTCCTCCTCCTCTTCCTCTTCCCTTCATCCGTTTGATCCTCCTCCTCCTCCTCCTCCTCCTCCTCCTCCTCCTCCTCCTCATATTCCTCCTCCTGCTCTTCTTCCTCCTCCTCTTCCTCTTCCTCTTCATCCGTTAGCTATTCCTCTTGTTCTTCCTCCTCTTCTACCTCTTCTTCTTCATCCTCTTGATCCTCTTCCTCTTTTTCCTCCTCATCTTCCTCTTCCTCTTCATCCGTTTTATCCTGCTCCTCCTCTTCTTTCTCCTCTTCCTTTTCATCCTCCTCCTCTTCCTTTCCCTCCTCCTCTCCATCCGTTTGATCCTATTCCTCTTTCGTCTGATGCCGTGGGTGTGTTTGTGCATCGTCGTTTCTCTCGACCGATATCGATAAACATTGTATCATCCGGGTATTTCGAGACAGAGTCTCGCGAGATCTCGTTCGCGTTCCGTCGTGATTTGTAGGAACGAAAAAGCATCTTATTCACTGAGGAACATATTAGGCGTATATTATGTCTCTGCGCCACATCTGTATAACAGACAGACGGATGGAGGGACAGATAGACAGACGGACGGACGGACTGACGGACGGATAGATTGGAGAGGGAGAGGGACGGACGGTCAGACGTACAGACAGACAAACAGACAGAAAGACGGACAGACACACGGAGAGACAGACGAACGGACTGATGGACAGACAGACAGAGGGAAGGAAAGACAGACAGACGAACAGACGGACGGACGAACAGACAGACAAACAGACAGAAAGACAGACGGACCGACGGACAGACAGACGGATATCCAGACAGCTACGAAAGCACAGACAGAAACAGACACAGCCTAAACAGTTAGGTGAAGAGAGCGCCTCGCTTTGGTTTTTTTCTTTATAGGAGCGCTATATAAATTTATAGTTATAATTACAATTACGATGCTGTCGTGGCCACAGAATAAACATCGTGTTGTTATTTCGAGAGATCGAATCCAAACCAAACAGAACACGACTCTTAACTCTTCAAGCCAATGTCTGGAGACACAAGACACTCATGCGGTTTTTTCCGATGTTTATTACTGTTTAGCGACATCTTGTAGCCATTAAAGCCGTTTACCTGCAGCTAAGACACTCATTTTTGTGCTACTAATGTAGACAGCGCCAAGCCAAGTTATATAGGTGACAATTACACTTAAAAGAGGTGTCCACAGGTCAACGGTTGATGTCAGCACTGACACAGCCGCTTTCAGGTGGTGCCAGGCCGAATCCTGGATAAATGAGGAGGGCAACATTAATCATCACTATTCATAGCGTCATTAATAAGAAACTACAAATACTACCAATCATTGATTTCCTTATCCCTACAGGACAAACGCCTAATTCCTATTTCCTATTTTAGTACATGAATTATATAAAACTTTAACGACGTTGTGTCGTTATGAAAATGACTTGCGTCGGTCTTGTCCTGATTCCAGGATTTGGACTAGCGCCACTTCAGAGTGGCTGTGAAAATGCCCGACATTAGTATCGGGAGGGAAGATAGAGTAATGGTAACACTCATGGCCAGGAGAGCAGCAGGAGAACAGCAGGAGAGCAGAGGGTATACGCGGTTCAATTCCCGCAACCCCTCGGGCGGGCGCCTTACATGGCTGCCATAACGTGTGTTTAGTTAAGATATTGATAATTGTACTGTCATGTCTTAATGTAATCTTACTTACTGCGTTTGTCGGTTTGAATTAACAAAGAAAAAATTATGAACTGTAGACATTTAGACACCTCTTTTAAGAATTTACATCACCCTATATAAACTAACTTCATCCAACAAAGTTAATCTGATTTTGTGCCTCATTATGGATAAATAAGTGTAAATAAATAAATAATAAATTACCTTCTGGAAATAGTTGACGCGCAGACATCTTAGATTGTCTGCTGGTGGAGCACTGTGGACGATCGCTACAGAGAAGTTAACGTGGCCTTGTGTACGACAATCAGAGAAATCTGTCTGCAAAGGGGCCGCGACTTCAAAATGGACTGCTGCTTATACAGAAGAGGAGATCGATTGATTGTGCCATGTACTTTGAGAAGACGGCGCTGTAGACACTCACGAATTAGATGATTAGATTAGTGATTAGATCATAGTGGATTGGATTAGATAGGATTATGTTATGTTGGATAGGTTTGGATGATATATATATATATATATATAGATATATATATATATATATATATATATATATATATATATATATATATATATATATATATATATATATATATATAATAGAACTGCATTAGAATGGGTTAAGATTAGATCGGGATTAAGGTAAGGATTAGATTATATTTAACAGGAAACAGCGCGATCCATCCAGCCTAGCATCGGTTCCCAGAGGACATTCATCTGAATAATGGTTGGCTCTCTGATGAAAATCCATGGAGATGTTTTTTGTAGCGCAGTTTTATGACGCAGGCACCCAGCGGGCGATGGCTTACCCCATGCCGTTCACAGTGACCCCTCCGTGACCTCCGGGTCTCTGGGGCGCAATAGGATATTTAATATTGCAATCGAGGGAGATATACTTTTTCATTCCCAACAGAAAAGGAGGACGATTTCTACGCAAATGATTTCTCAGATTCGAACATCTATAGAGCAGACAATGCTATCGTAATGTAGCGTAATCAAGTAGTTTAGTTTAGAACAGTGTTGCAATCGTAATCGTAATCGTATTGTACTCTGATACCTTGAAGAATTTCAAAACCTCTGAATTGATTCACCTCTGCTTCTACTGTTACTTATATAAAAGTATAGCATTTAAAACAGGTGTGTTAAAAATGTAGTGTACTACTATTTATAGGATAAAGATCAAATTAAAAGAGGTGTGTAAGATATAATTGATTTGATGGCATTTATTCACCGACGCCGTTACAGTATATCAACGATGACTGCGTCAACTCACAGGTATATTATTTATTCATTCATTCATTGAGAAAATTTATGTAGCGCCTCTTCAAAAGAATCTATGAGAGACGCTCCCAACCAATCCACGGCTAAAAAGAGAAGACTTAAGCAGTTGGTAGAAGGCAAGTGAATTATTCTGAGGTATGATCGTAAGGCGAGCGATAGCACATTCCAGGTATAGACGGGCCAACAATTGTAAAAGCTCGACGCTGTCTGACCGCGGAGCGGGTCTGAGGGACAAGAAGCTCCCCGTATGGCAGGGTTAGAGGCGGGTGAGCTGTCGGCCGGTTACCCAAAAAGAAAACCGAGTGGGGAAAGTGGAGGTAGGATTTTTCCAATTCTTTCTCAACAGAGATTGGTTTTCTCTCCTCCCCCGTCTTGGGGGTAGTTCATGGGACAAGTTTCCTTTGGGTTTGGGATATTTAATAAGAGTATTCGTTACTTAATTGTCATCGCGATTTGGTTAGTTATTGTTTGCATGGCAAAGCTCGGTTCATTAATGTTTTTGTCTGATCGAGTTGCTTTTGTTCTTCTTCTTCTTCTTTGGTTTATCTTTGCGGCTTCAGTTTCCCTTATTCGTCTTTTCTGTTTCAACGACGCTGTGTCATAACAAAGATGAATAGCGTCGCCCTTCTCCTTTTTCCAGGCTTGGGACTGGCAAGACCCTAAGTAGGGTATTGGCAGAGTTGCGATTTGTGGATCTAGAGTTTAACGACATCTTATGACAACGAAGGTTGTTGACGTTGACATAAATTATTTTCAACAGTTCTCAACGTTCCAATCGCATAGTACATCTCCATTGAGTGCACACTACACAGTATTATCTGCATGTGTGGCTCGGCTATTATTCCTTATAAGGTGAATGTACCGCTTAAAAGAGGTATGTACGAAACGAGATATAATGTATATTGTAACGACGCCTCCGTAACAAGGACGATGAATTTAGACTCTATATCTAGAATCTAAAGCTAAAAATGTTCTGATGGCTAATAATGTTATAAGAGTGGTTAATTATACAGTGTCCATAGAATTTTCTTTTCAAAGCTCATTTATTAGGTTTCTAAAAGGTCTTTCCTATGGCTTTATATATTTTTTTATTAAATTCAACTTTATTGATCCGAATTCAATACAAAAGTACAGTAGGCACCAATCGGAATGTGACACTTTCCGGATACAATAGGGAAAGCCCAAAAGGGACATAGGTCCCGCTTAATTAGGGCTGCCTATTTGTTACATAGTAATAAGATGGCACCAAAAAAGAAAAGAAAATGAAAATGATGGGGACAAAACCAGGCCCCGAAAATAATGTCCTTCAGGGATAGTATGAATGAAAAATAAAGGACAAGTTGAAAATACAAGAAAATGCAAACAAACAAACAAAACAAAAACCGAACAGAAAATGCATCAGATGATCAGCATGGCTCAGCCGAGCACCCATTATTGGATGATGTTTTCGCAGTTCGAGGGTGTTAGTATTGTACGAATGCCACAGATCAATTTCTGGCGGCAACATTCATCTCTGAGTCTCTTCTGCAGGGTCGTCGGGTGCAACCACCTTACTGGTGATTACAGCTGCGATGAAGTTGCTCGTTTAAGCAATGTGTGAGAAATTTTATTATTCCAAAGTTTAACATTGTGCTATGACATCAATTTCATCAAATGTCGTTGACGACAATTCAGAAAACTTTGGTTTGTGAGAAATGCTCGTCATTATTATTATTCCAAAAGTGTATCGACATCTTATGTTTGCTATGGCCGTTGACGCGTTTAAAAGAATTAATTGTGTATCAGTTCATTTTCTTGATTGCAGATGATTCGTTCCAGGTCGTCTTTGGTTTGCATGCATATATTTCAGAGGCTTCTGGGTCCACGGTGTTGGCAGAGACAAAATCAGTCGAAAAAAATTATATTATCCGGCAGTTAGCTAATGCGTCTCATTGATATTCTTCATTTCAATTCAGTTTCTTTCCATTTAAAAGTATAGTATATACTATAAGTCTATAACGGTTCTTTTCCAGTGGCCATTAAGGCTCTTTTCGATGAACATTAAGGTTATTTTCAATTACCTTTAGGCTCTTATCGGTGGCCATATAGGCTCTTTTCATTTGTCATAAGGTTTTCAGTGGCCATAAAGGCCCTTTATGGGACCATTAAGGTTCTTCTCGGTGACCATAAACGCTCTGGTGTTCATACTTTTCTGGCTCCACAGGCCCTCAGCAGCCTCAACTGCTCGTTTTTATTCCTTGCTGTGACCGTAAAGGCTCATTCTGTTTCATTTAAAGACGAACAAGAAATTTATTTACATAGATTTTCAAGACCTGTACCATATGTACATTTATATCTTATTTACTGCTACACCATAATCAGCTGTTATCTAATACTCAAATTATTACAAATTAAATACAGATTAAGTAGAAGATATTTCAGATTATTTTTGTACAATTTCATTATAAATGAAAACTTCGTTCATGCAGAATTTCGTATACACCTCTTTTAAGTGTTTCATTTGCCCTATAAGTACTGATCATGCCTCCGTCTAATAATGTCAGTAATCGATGTGCATAGTCACCTATAGGCAAACGTAAACTTTAAAAGAGGTGTGTGAGGAATTATTGCTATACACAGAGGAATAATTTCAAAGAGGTGTGGAAGGGACTGATAGCAGCATTTTCTCTTTGGCGACACTTTTTTATAACTTAGATTAACGTTGCCCCTATTTGATACAGGCTTTGGACGGCAATTACCAGACTACCGACAGTAACCGAGTTCAAATCTCGTACGTTAGGATCACAATATTACCCAGGTCACACCCGGGCCACGACGGCAATTAGTATAGATTAAGATATACATTATCGACGTGTGCTTCCACCCAGTTAGTCTTCGTCAGGAATCGATACGAAAAACGCACCCTTGTCACGTCGACATTTCAAGATAAATTCTACGGATCACGTATTCTGTGCAATTTTCTTCAGGCAAGAAATAATACATCGATACAACTGTACACATTATACGTCATATATATATATATATATATATATATATATATATATATATATATATATATATATATATATATATATATATATATATATATATATATATATATATATATATATATATATCTGCGTGTATGTATGCAATCATGTATGCAATATATGTGTGCATGGAAAGATAACTGCTTCTCTTCCTCCTCCACCTCTTAAACTCCTACAACAGACAGACAGAGGGATGGAATGACAGATAGACAGACGCACGGAGAGACTGAGAGACGGATAGACAGACGGAAGGAAAGACACACAGACAAACAGACGGACGAACGAACAGACAAAAAGACAGAAAGACAGACACACAGACAGAAAGATAGACGGACGGACAGACAGACGGATATACTGACAGCTACGAAAGCACAGACAGAAACAGGCCTTGCCTAAAGACCCACAAGAGCTAGGTGAAGAAAGCGTCTCTCATTGAAGTTTTAACTAGCGGCGCTATATAAATTTATAATTTATAATTAGAATTACGATGGTGTCGTGGCAACAGAATAAACATCGTGTTTTTGCTTCGAATCCAAAAGAACACGAATGTAAACTCTTCACGGCAATGTCTGGAGACAGCAGACACTAATATAGTATTTTTCAATGGTTAACGACATCTTGTGGCCATTAAAGTCGTTTACCTGCACCTAGGCTGATCCGAATTTTTATTAATGTAAAAAGCGTCAAACCAGTTTATGTTGCGTGATCGTGAAACTTGAAAGAGATGTCCAAATGTTAGTGTAAGCACTGACACAATCTCTCATAGGTGGTGCTAGTCCGAATCCTGGGTAAATGAGGAGGGCTACGCTAATCATCTTCGTAGCGAAATAACGGTATTAAGCAGACGCTACTAATACTGTTAATTGTTGATTTCCTAAATCCTATAGGACATCAACAAATGTCCTATTCCCTATGCTAATACATGAATGATTAGCTGTCACTATAGCGCCTTTTAAATGACGCTGTGTCGTTATGAAAATGACTAGCGTTGCCCTCTTCTTTAGTCGAGGAATCGGATAGCAGCACTCGAGAGTGGCAGGGGAAATTCCGATATCGACGGTAAAAATTTTAACACCTCTTTTAAATATTCTACTCACCCTACATAAGGCAACTTCACTCCAAGACCTTAATATGCCCTTCATCATCAAATTTATTACAAAGTTACGTTTAGACACCTTTAAAACGCTTTAATGATGTATTATATTTCGTTCAATCGTCAACCTCAACAATAAATCATTAATTAATAAATAAACTGTAATTAATTAATGTAACTCCAGAACTGCTCGTAATCTGGTAGTAATGTTTCAGTTCGAAGCCTGGAAATAGGAGGGAGGCGACGTTAATGATCTTTGTTATGACAAAGCATCGTTAAATACCAACTAATCATTAATAATTCCTCAGCTAATG
Organism: Allolobophora icterica; assembly: GCA_963556255.1. Taxonomy (NCBI): domain Eukaryota; kingdom Metazoa; phylum Annelida; class Clitellata; order Crassiclitellata; family Lumbricidae; genus Allolobophora; species Allolobophora icterica. Next base: position 944,719 of record OY744609.1, read on the forward strand.
TTGCTAAGGTTGCATGGCTATAGGGCCAACAAGAAATAAACCCTATCGACGTCAACAGCATTTGAAACCAAAAGATTTCATTAAACACTTGGAAACCAATCCAACTCGTTGGGTGGAAACTATACATGACAAGGATGATCTAACAGGAAGTACTACTAACGATGTTACGATCTCCTTACACACCTCTGTATCGTTTCTAAAAGACACTATATAAATACCAATCTAAAATCAATCCGCATCTTTAACCATCACCACATGGAACGAATCATCTGCGATAAAAAAAATGAACTGATATTCAATTAATTCTTTTAAAGACGTCAACGGCCATAGCAAACATAAGATGTCGTTTAAACTTTTGCAATAATAAAGACGCGTTTCTTCCAACTGCAAAGGTGTGAAGAAAGGTCGACGCCACCAGACGTCTAAACATTGGTAATGGTAATTGTAAATTTATATAGCGCCACTACAAGAGAGTGTAACTCATCAGAGGTGCTCCCAACCTAACACAATGAAACCACGATCGAACAAAATGGTCTTCAAGAGTTTGCGGAATAGAGGCAAAGAGAGGCTGAGAAGGCCGAGACATTGGTACTACTGCTGCAATTTGACGGTTTAATTTCTGAAATGTTGTGGTCATAATCTAATCTAATGGCCAAATCTAGAACTGTTCTTGCTTGGTTAACGAGCTTTTCGGTTGCATGTGTGCAGGGTGGGAATTGTCCAGAGGATTGGAGGGTTCAACCCCCGTTGTCTTCCTTAGGACCCCACAGTTTAGTCTTCAATGCACACCCCAGGAGGTTGTCTCCAATCCCTCAGTAGTGCTAATGTAGTTTAAGATTATTTGACTCTGAGTCTCTGACAAAGAAAAGAAATGTTCAGGATGTATCACTTATGCATTTTTTGATTTTCCTCAAGAGAGGAATTGATTTTTATTCGATTCTGACTTGCAAAGCTGCTAGCTTTGAAATCAGCTGCTTTCAACTTTCGTTGACATCGATTTGCAAAATACGGAAAAAATTCACTGTCCAGACTTTTTCCACAATTCCCACACTGCGTGTGTGAATGTATACATGTATGAAGGTGTACGTGGGCATGAATATATTATGTTGTATTGTACTTCGTTGTACTTTACATTGTGTCTGTGCGCTCTGCTCAGTCCTTTGTGTCATTTCGTTCCCAACTTAAAATTTACCTCTTTCAAATTGCTTATCCATCATAGGAACTTCTCTGTCTTATGGACTGATCTTCTGGATATTGACCTGATTACGGTTTGGTTTTGGCCAATGTCTAGTGCATTATCTATAGCTACTGGATATTCCTTTTTGTGACTGTAAAGGTTCATCTTGCATCAATTAAAGATGAACAAGAAATTTGTATACAGAAATTTTCAAGAACTGTAATCAGGATCTCATTCACTGCTAAACAATGATCAGTTGTTTTCTAACTAATTAAATAATTAAATTATTACAGATCAATTATAGATTAGGTACAAGATATTTCAGATTATTTTTGTACAATTTCATATCTTAAATTTTCTTCGTGGAGAATTTCTTCAACACCTCTTTTAATGGTTGCTTGTGCCCTATAACTTAAGACCAGAGTTCTCCTGAATAATGTAATCATCAATAGTCCATGCGTATTTATAAGGCAAACGTAAAACTTACAGAGGTGTGTAAGGCTATCCAGCATACTAGCATCGTCTCCCAGAGGACATTCATCTGAATAATGGTTGGCTCTCTTATGAAAATCCATGGAGATGTTTTTTTGTAGCGCAGTTTTATGACGCAGGCGCCCAGCGGGGTATGGCTTACCCCATGCCGATCATAAGGGCGCACAGTGACCCCTCCTTGATCTCCGGGTCTCCATGGGACGCAATAGGATATTTAATATTGCAATCAAGGGAAATATATTTTTCATTCCCAACAGAAAAATGAGGGCGATTTCTACGAGATGGATTTCTCAGATTCAAACATCTAGAACAGATAATGCCATTGTAGTGGATTGTAATTAAGTGTAGTTTCGTGTGAGTTATAATTGTAATCGTAATCGTAATTGTATTCTGACATTTATGGAGCGTTGCTTGAGAACAAACTCATCAGTAGCACTCGAGTTAAACTGTAGTGTTATGTAAAGGTATTACAATACAATGCAATACAGATTAGATCAGTGTAATGTTTCTCTAAATTATTTTCTTTCACTGTTAGACAGCAGAATCTACGACCCAATGAATAACTGATTTTGCTTCAGGTGGCGTGGGCTACTATACTACTGGGCTCTGTTACCACATATGAGCGTTAAGGGCTGCAGACGTATTGATGAGACTGTGCGTCTACTTTTACTTATAGTTAAACTGTAATATTTAAAAGAGGTATGTCAAGAATGCGCGTCAACTTATACTTATAAGACTCAAATTATAATTAAAAGAGGTGTGTAAGAAATAATTGATTTGATAGTATTTACTAACCGACGCCGTTATATTAACGATGATTGGCGTCAACTCACAGTTATATGCAGGGTATACATGTGGCAGGGAATGGGGTCCAAGAGGGACGAGCCAACCATAAAACCTGAGTGGAGAAATTGGAGGTAGGATTTTTCCAATGCTCTCTCAGCAGAGATGGGTTTTCTCCCCTTCCTCGTCTTGGGTGCAGTTCATCGGACAAGTTTTCTTTTGCTTTGGGATATTCAATAAGAGTATTCGTTACTTCATTGTCATCGCGATTTGGTTAGTTATTGTTTTTTTTGGCAAAGGTCAGTATATTAATGTTTTTTTTTGGTCTGATCGAGGTTCTTCTTGTTCTTCTTCTTTCGTCTCTCTTTGTGGCTTCATTTTCCCTTGTTTGTCTTTTTCTGTTTCATCGACACTGTGTCATAACTAAGATGATTAGCGTGCCACTCCTCCTTGTACAGGCTTTGGACTGGCACTACTACAAGCAGGGAGTAGAGGAGTTTGGGGGTGTGTGTGGATGGATGGATGAATCTTATTTTTACAAAGGCCGCCTTTGACGTAGATAGAAGTTATTTTCAAAAGTTCTCAACGTTGCTATGGCATATGGACCGGGTCCTTGGCTCTGCCACTCGGCTCATTGCCCAAATCCCAAAATATCCACCAGTTTCAGCTTATATGCGCGATGTCCTTCATTGGCTTCCTGCCTCGCAGCTTCTCTTGTTTGTCGGTCTCTCTCTGGTGAAGCTCCGTCTTACCTATCTGATCTCTGCTGTCCACTCTCTGGCCTAATGTCCCGTCGAGTTCTGCGTTCTGCAATGGAGGTGAGCTGTTGGTCCCTCGGTCCCGCTCCTCAGTTAAACAGCGTCGTGCCTTCTCAGTGGCTGGCCCCTCTACGTGGAATGGGCTCCCACCTTCTTTGCACCTACTTCCACGAGGAAATTCACCTGTTTTCTACCGTCTCCTTAAGTCTGCTCTTTTTAACCGTGGCTGGACTGGGAGCACCTCTGAGTAGGTTTCTTGAGGAGGGGCTATTTAAATGATCAAAATGAATGAATGAATCACAAATTTTTGAAATCTCGTGTTTGCGTCTCTTGATTCTTATAAGGCGAATATGAAGCTTAACAGAATGTGTGTAAGAAATGTGGCGTAATTGTTTTAACGACGTCTCCGTATCAAGGACGATGGGAGTTGCTGAGCAAGATCTAGAATCTGAAGCTAAAAAATATTCTGATAGTGATTAATAATACAGTGTCTATCGAGGTTTCTAAAAGTTAGCGTCTTTTAAAAGTTTATGTCAGATTTCTACAATGTCTTCTCTATGGCTTTAGGATATTTCTGGATGATGTCTTTTCAGTTCGAGGGTGTTAGTATATTGTCCGAATGTCGTAGATCAATTTCTGGCGGCAACATTCATCTCAGTCTCTTCTGCAGAGGTTAGGACACTGGAACAGGAAATGTAGGACGGTTTCCGGCACCTTACAGGTGATTACATCAACTATGAAGTTGCTCGTGAACGGTGTAAGAAATGTGTGAGAAATTTTATTGTTCCAAAGTTTAAAGTCGTCTTATGACATCAAATGCCGTTGACGACAATTCAGAAGAGCTTATTGTGTGAGAAATGCTCGTTGTAATTATCACTGCTTTTTTTCTACGAAAAAAGGTTCCGAAACTGAACAATAGGTTCCGGAACTGAACAATTATGTTAGGACTAAAATACCGAGAAAATCGGGATTGGAGGTTGGGAGGAGTCTCAGTAAACATTGAAAACAGTTCACAACACTGATATTAAAGTAAAATAACTGTTTTTATTATTAAAATTAATAAATTATTTTTTAGTAGCTGAAAAAAGCTGCCGAAACGCCGTTCCGGCGCGTTCCGGCTAAAAAAAAGCACTGGTTAATATTATTCCAAAGGTTATACAACATTTTATTGTTGCTATTGCCGTTGACGTATTAAAAAGGAATTAATTGTATTTAAGTTAATTTTCTTGATCGCAGATGTTTCGTTCCAGGTCGGCATTGGTTTGAATGCGTATATTTCATAAGCTTCTGAGTTAATTGGGTGTTAGTAGAGACAAAATCAGTAGAAAGATATTCTATTATACGGCAGTTATCTATAAGGCGTCGACGTCTCTGATCTTCTTTATTTCAAATCAGTTTTTTCCATTTAAGAGTAGGCCTATAGGCCTATTATAAAAGTTTATAACGGTTCTTTTCCAGTGGCCATAAGGCTCTTTTCGATTACAATTAAGGCTCTTTTCGATGAACATTAAGGCTATTCTCAATTACCTTTAAGGCTCGTTTCGGTGGCCATATAGGTTCTTTTCTTTCGTCATAGAGGTTTTTAGTGGCCATAAAGGCCATTTATGGGACCATTGAGGTTCTTCTCGGTGGCCATAAACGCTCTGGTGTTCATTTTTCTGCGGCTCCAGAAGCCCTCAGCAGCATCAAGAACTCGTTTTTATTCCTTTTTGTGACCGTAAGGACTCATGTTGTTTCATTTAAAGATGAACAAGAAATTTATTTACAGAAGTTTTCAAGAACTGTAACACATATACACTTAGGCCTACGTCTTATTAACTGCTGTACAATTATCAGTTTTTATTTTAAAACTTTAAATATTACAAGTCAATTACAGATTGCATTATAGTTTATTCGGGTTATTTTTTTACAGTTTCATGCCATAACTGAAATGCTCATTCGACTCGTTGATCAAGAATTTCTTACACACCTCCTTTAAGCGTTACAGTTGCCTATTAGAATCGAACGCGTTTACCTTCACAGAATTGTCTGGCAGATGTCCATACTTATTTCTAGGGCAAGTGTAACACTTAAAAGAGGTGTATAAGAAATCTGCTACATACAGCTGATTAATATATAAGATGTGTGTAAGAAATTCGTCTTACAGACAGAGGAATATTTTAAGAGAGGTGTGTAAAGGACTGCTAGCAGTATTTTCCTTTTGACGACACTTTTTTATAACTCAGTTGTTTAATGTCGCCCTCTTTATACAGACTTGGGACGGGCACTGCCAGACTTCGGAGAGTAGCGGAGTTCAAAACTCCTCTTACTTCGTGATCAAAATATTACCCAGGTCGCACCTGGGCCACTGCGGCAATTAGCATAAATTAATGGATACGTTATCGGCGTGTGCTTCCACCGAGTTCCTCTCCGTCGGGAATCGATCAGAAAAACGCACCCTGGTCACGTCGACATTTCGACATATATTCTACGGATCACATATTCTACGCAATTTTCTTCAGACAAGAAATCATACATCGAAACAACTGCACACATTATACGTCATATGCCACATCGAAAATATGGATGGATGTTTGGATGTAGGTGCGTACGTATGTATGTGTGGATGTATGTATGCATGTATTTACGTACTAATGTATGTATATATGTATATAATCTGCGTATATGTAGGCATGTATGTATGTAAGTAAGTAAGTGTGCATGCAAAGACCACTCCTCCTCGTTCTCCTGCTTCCTTCTCTTCCTCCTCCACCTCTTGCCCTCCTATTGGGAAGGGGGCGTAGAGTAATGGATAACACACTGGCGTGAAGTGCAGAAGGTACCAAGATCGAATCCCGTAGCCCTCCATAAGGTTTACTCAACCTTCTACTCGTTAGATGGCGGCGGTAGTTAAGTGAGTGTTAGGCCATGATTGGCGCCCTGCGTGGCTGCCGTTTAAAACAGTTGTATTCGACTCCTGTAAAGCTGTTATCATGTGCTTCTACTGTATACATGTATGTAAGGCGCCCTGCGTAGCTGCAGTTTCTACCATATGTATGTTCACTGTACAGCGCAGTGCGGTTAGCAGGCGCTTAATTAAAGAAAAGATATTATTATTATTATTCCGCCATTTTCTCTGACATCCTCATTCTCCTCTTCCTGTTGCTTTTCTCTGTTACGATCCTGTTTCCATCCTCCTCTCCTACCACCTCGTCCTTCTCTTCCTCCTTCACTCCCTCTTTTTCTTTTTGCTCTTCTTATTCTTCTTCTTCGGTCTCTCTTTGTGGTTTCATTTTCTCTTGCTCGTCCCTTCCTGTTTCAACGACACTGTGTCACAACAAAGATGATTAGCGTGGCACTCCTCCTTTTTCCAGGCTATAGACTGGCACTACCACAGGTAAGGTTGTTGCGCAGTTTGGTTGTGTGTGCGAGTGGATGGATGCAGAGTTTAACGACATCTTACGGCAACATACAAAGGCCGTTGACGTAGATAGAAATTATTTTGTTCAGTTCTCACCGTACCATTAGCATAATACAGATCCTTGATTTTGCATTTAATATGAGTGTGTATGCGTCTATTGTGTCTTATAAGGCAAATTTAAAACTTAAATGAGGTATGTAAGAAATTAGGAGTTAAATTTTATTTTTACGACGACTCCGTAACAAGGACGATGGGAGTTGCTGAGCAAGATCTAGAATCTAAAGATAAAAATGTTCTGATAGTGATAAGTTGTACAATGTCCATAGAATTTTCGTTTCAAAGCTCAAGTTACGTTTCTACAAGGCCTTTTCTATCGCTTTAAGATATTTGTGGATTATATTTAGGCAGTTAGGGCGTACTAACATTGTCCGAGTGCCGTAGATCAAATTTTCACGGCAGCATTCAGCTTTGAGTCTCTTTTGCAGGGTCGACTGGTTAAGGAACTGAATTAGGAAATATAACACGTATTCCGGGACAATTATACAGGTGTCGTAATTTCAACCGATGAATTTGCTCCTCTAAGAAATATATGAAAATATTTATTATTTAAACGTTTAACGTCTTCTTATGACATCAAATGCCGTTGATGACAATTCGAAATGTCTAATTTACGAGAAATGCTCTTTATTATAATTGCAGAAGTTTAACGAAATCTTGTGGTTGCTATTGGCGTTGACGTCCTAAACAATCAATAATTGTACATCAGTTCATGTTCTTGATTGCAGATTATTCTGTCCAGGTCGTCTTTGGTTTTATGCGCATATTTCAGACGCTTCTGGGTTCATGTAAAGAGACAAAATCAGTCGAATGAAATTCTGTTATCCGACAGGTAGCTATAAGGCGTCGACATCATTTTGATCTTCTTGCTTTCAGTTTAATTTCTTTCCATTTGAAAGTATAGTAGGCCTATATAATATACGTCTATAACGGTGTTCTTAAGTTTCCATTAAGGCTTTTTTCTTTGAGCATAAAGGCTCTTTTCAACGGTCATAAAGGTTGTTTAGTGGCCATAAAGGCTTTTGTGGTCATTGAGGCTCTTCTCCCTGGCCAAACACGCTCTGGTGTTCATACTTTTGCGGCTCCACAAGCCTTCATCAGCCTCAATAGCTCGTTTGTATTCACTTTGTGGCCGTAGGGGCTCATTTTGTCTCATTTGAAGATGAACAAGAAATTTATTTGCAGAAATTTTCAAGAATTGTAACCCTATATATACATTTACAACTTATTTACTGCTATACAATAAGCAGTTGTCATTTAGTACTTAAATTACACAAATTAATTACAGCTTGAGTACAATATATTTCAGGTTATTTTTGTACAATTTCATATCATAAATGAAATGCTCGTTTATCAAGAATTTCTTCGACACCTCTTTTAAGTGTTACACTTACTCTATAACTGAGGAGCAACGCTAGGTATTCTATTATCATCAATAGCCGTTCGTACGTACTTATTGATCACATATAAAACTTCAGAGAGGTGTGTAAGAAATTATTATTTCAGACAGCTGAATAATTCGAAAGAAGTGTGTAGGGGACTGCTTGCAGCATTTTATCTTTAACGACACTTTGTTATACCTTAGATTAGCGTTGCCCCAGATTTTATACAGGCTGGGGACGGGCACTAGCAGACTACGAACAGTAACCGAGTTCAATCTCCTCTTTTGTCAGTATCAAAATATAACCCAGATCGCACCTGAGCCACGGCTGCAATTATTAGTGTAAATCAGGGAATACGATAGCGATGTGTGCTTCCAGCCAGTTAGTCTTCGTCTGCAATCGATAAGAAAAACGCACTCTGGTCACGTCGACGTTTCAACATAAATTCAACGGATCACGTATTCTGTGCAATTTTCTTCAGACAAGAAATCATACATCGATGCAACTGCACACATTATAGGTCATATGCCACATGAAAAATATGAATGGATGATTGGATGTATGTGCGTACGTATGCATGTGTGGATGTGTGCATGTATGCATGCATGTATATATGTGTGCATGTATGCATGCATGTATGTATGTATGTATGTATGTATGTATGTATGTATGTATGTATGTATGTATGTATGTATGTATGTATGTATATATATATATATATATATATATATATATATATATATTTGCGTACATGTAGGCATGCATGTATGTAAGTAATTAAGTGTGTATGCAAAGACCATTCCCCTCTTCATCCTGCTTCTTCCTCTTCCTCTTTAACCTCTTCCCCTCCTATCCCACAGTTTCTCTGACATCATCATTCTCCTCTTCCTGTTGCTTTTCTCTCTCATGATCCTCTTCCCCTCCTCCTCTCCTACCTCCTTGTCCTCTTCCTCCTTCTCTAGCTCACATCCTTCTATTACTCAAATCTCTCGTATACCTTCTCCTACTCCTATTCATCCTCCTTCTCTTTAATTTCTTCTTCCTCCTCCTAGTCTTCCTCTCCTCCCCTCTTCTTCCTCTTCCTCCTCCCTCTTTTTTCCCTTTTCATCATCTTCCTCCTCTTCTTCCTCTCCCTTCTCCTTCTCCTCTCCTTCCCTGTTCCATCCGGGTAATCGGCGTCCATTGTCCACGAAGGCGCCGTTCTCATCTGTGCTTCGGGAAATCAGAGGAATCGCATCTGCTAACGACGACAGAGAAGAATATCTTCCGACGACGCAGAGCCTTCCGAAAAACGTTTCTATGGCATTTCCAATCGTCCAGGATCAGCGATGAAATCGTTGGAGACTCCACTCGACACCAGATGGCCACAACGGCTACTACCTTTTCTACTACTACTACTATTTCTACTACTACTACCATAGTACTACTACTACTACTACTACTACTACTACTACTACTACTACTACTACTACTACTACTACTACTACTACTACTACTACTACTATTACATCATCATATTAATTACAGATTAAATACAAAGTATTTACAGTTATTTTTTAAACAAATTCGTAAAATAAAATTATCTACGAGCAATGAAATTCGTTCATAAAAAATTTCTTAAACACCTCTTTTAAGCGGACATTTGCTCTATAAGTACCTGTTTATGCAAAAGCTGATTCCACTGCCATTACTCTGCAGCGTCAGTCCAACGCGTGGATAAAGGAGGAGGCGATAATAATGTTTTTTTTTATCACTGTGTGATTAAACTGAAACTACTACAACTCGCACTCTAGTTTTGCCAGTCCCTCTCCTGGAGGAAGGAGGAGGGCCACGATAATCATCTATGTTATGAAACAGTGTGGTTAAACACCACCCAACCAACCTGCAGGCGGAATAAACTCCGCCACGGATGGTACTCTGGCACTGCCAGACCCAAGCCTGGATGAAGGAGGAGGTAGACACTAATGATCTTTGTTATCACCGAGGTCGTTGAACTGAAACTACTCCTGGACCAGAATAAAACTCTAGATGAAGTCTGCCGTACTTACTTATAGGGCAAGCGTACATCTTTATAGAGGTGTGTGAGAAATTCCTGTTATAAACAGGTGAATGGTTTCACAGAGGTTTCTAAGGGACTTCTAGCAGTATTTTCTCTTTAACGACACTTTGTAATAACTGTTCTGTTTAACGTCGCCCCTCTTTTATACGGGCTTGGGACGGGCACTGCCAGACTACGAGGACTAGCGGAGTTCAATTTTCCTAATTCGTCAGGATCAAAATATGGATGGAAAGAAAGATAGACAGACAGACGATAGGACGGATGGACAAACAGACTGATGGAAAGACATACAGACAAACAGACAAACGACAGAAAGACGGACAGACAGACGGATGACTGCTAAGAAAGCACATACAGAAACATACAAGTCTTTAGTTAAGTATGTTGTTACCATTATTTTCATATCTATTGATGAACTATTGTGTCTTTAGTTAAGTTTAATGTTATAATTGCTTATCTAATGATGGACTATCGAATCTTTAGTTAAGTAGACCTATAATATTACCACTGCATATCGAATGATGTTATATCGACTGCTTTCATCAAATTGTACTACTATCCAGGTGGCCCTGGTAGCGGGGTCTACGACCCCTTTTGGGTCTCCTGTGTAGCCAGATTATGTTAAATGATCATATGCATTATATGTTTTTGTAACCTTGCATTGTTTGTTTACCGAAATAAAATACAATGCAATACAATACAATCCTAAACATCTAGGTGAAGAGAGCGCTATATAAATTTATGATTACAATTTCGACGCTGTCGTGGCGCAGAATAAACATCGTGTTGTTAGGTCGAGAGTTCGAATCCGAACCCAACAGAACACGAGTCTCAACTCTTCAAGCAAATGTCTGGAGACATGAGACACCCATGCAGTATTTTTCAATGTTTAGCGACATCTTGTGGCTATTAAAGCCGTTTACCTACACCTTTTAGAGTTTTCGATTAAGGTACAAAACCTCAAGCCACATTATGTAGAGTAATAATTAAACTTAAAAGAGGTGTACAAATGTCAACCGTTGATGTCAGCACTGACACAACCTCTCTCGGGTGGTGGTAGTCCAAATCCTGGATAAATGAGGAGGGCGACGGTAATCATCTTCGTGACGACATAGCGTCAATAAACATACGCTACAAATACTGTTAATTATTGATTTCAATCAACAAATGTCCTGAAGTGAGTGCATTTGCAGGCGCTTAATTAAAGAATAAATATTATTATTATTATTATTATTATTATTATTATTATTATTATTATTATTATTATTATTATTATTATTATTATTATTATTATTATTATTATTATTACAAAGCTTCTCGTTTTTGACGTATATAATTATTATTCCGTTCAATCACAAGACTTAACAGTGAATCATTAATTAATTAATTAATTAATTGCAACTAATTAATTTAACACCGCCACTGCTCGTACTGTGGCAGTGTCAGTTCCAAGCCTTGCGAAAGGAGCAGAGCTTAAAGTGTAAGAAAAGAAGTGCTGGACGCCCCTTACAATAGGCGCAACCATGGTCTAGAAGTTGGGGGACCTACTAGAACATGTGAGTGGGGGAATTGCTAGCGCCGAAGGCGCGAAGCCGCGATTGACGAAGGCAAGAAGCCCCTAACGACTAGGAGGTCTGGGGGAGCGTCGTAAACTCCCCCAGCGGGGTCTGGGGGCCGACGCAATTTTGGACATTTGAACACTTATAATCGTGGCATATTTATCTTGACACCAGTCCAATTTTATATTGAATATATTTCAATGGACATCAAGCAGTGTTTAATCTAGTCCTCCTCTTCTGGGGGCGGGGGTATCAAGGTTTGTGGACGGGGAAGGAACGAGCTTCCGAAGGATGATCGTCGAGACGTGCAGCGTCGAGCAGAGGAGGGTTTTAGAAATTTTGTGAGTTTCGACATTGTGGTGGTAGTAGTTTAAGCTGTCATCTTAAAAAAATGTTTAAAATGTAAATTTCGACATTGTAATGGTAGCATTTTAAGATGTCATCTTAAAATTTTTATTTTTTATTTTTGAATCTCGACATTGTAATGGAAGCATTTTAAGCTATCATCTACATTTACAAATATTACCAGTAGATTACACTCATTATAATATCATAGTATATGTATTATAATAGTAAATAATATCATTATATCATATCACAGAGACAGACTCAAAGACAGACATAAAGAAAGACAAACAGGCAGATACAGAGATAGACACACAAGCAGACACAGAGACAGACACACAGACAGTTACAGAGATTGACACACATGTAGATAAAGAGGCAGACACACAGACAGACACAGAGAAACACACGCAGAAACAGTGAAAGACACATAGACAGACACATAGGCAGACACAGAGACAGACACAGGTTGACACAGAGACAGACACACATACAGACGCAGATACAGATACAGAAGCAGACATACAGATAGACACACAGGTAGACATAGAGTTGATGAGAGGGTGTTTGTCCATAAGCAAGCGTCTAATTTTAGACGCACCCAAGGCTGCATATACATGTATAATGCTAACATTTCAACGATATATTTATTGAATGATCTCAGCTCATTACTGACCTTTATTATAGTCAGTTTGATGACATGTGAGCTGTTCTGTTGTTGACTCCAGTTAACACTATGTAGGCTATTTTTTATTTTATTTTTTGTTTATTGCCTCTGGCTATCGACCGGAAAAAAGTGTCACCATGTACAGCCAGGATGGACTGGATGGTCCTGGCAGGACCCCCCAATTTTAGCCCCCCTCCATCAGGGCCAGGTACACGATTTTCACATGTACATAGTGATCACTTTCATCTTGGTCAATAGACCGAGAAGCGCTAGAGCTCCTATCTCGAAATTGCCCTTTATATTTTATTTTACGTCAAGAAAAAAGATGTCTAAGGAGGCTTATTTTTCTCTAGCCAGAACTTTCACAATTCCGCGTTTGCAGAAAAAGCAAATATAACACTAAAACGCACTTCAAATATTGCAATTATAATCGCATATCTTTAATAGTTAAAGTTTGATTAAATTGTTATAATTTTAGTTTTGGTTCTTATGTGACTAATTA
>OY744609.1:962899-980015 GCA_963556255.1 Allolobophora icterica
GATTTTTAAACACCACTTTTAGCAGCTGAACTATTTCCATATAAACCTCGTAGTCAGTTATGCCTTAGTTTTGCTGATCTTCCACGAAATACAAAATTTATTACGAAAATTGATACTGACTTATAATCGTTAAAGTTTCCAGTTTCAGAATAAAGTATAAGCCAAGTTATATTTAACATAGCATCATCAAGCAGTGTTAAGACGGAAGTACAAAAACCTTTAAACTCTTTTTCTCTTGAATAACCTAGTGTCAACACTCGTTATCGTAAGCTGAAAATATCTAAAGCAGTATTTTAAAGCTAAGGATAAACACCAGCTTATTCACGGGCGCTGCGTCGTGTCAGAGGGGTTGTCCAGAGATCGATGTCCACTGGATGTCCGAGCTCGGTTGTCAGAGAGACCAGAGAGAGGCAAAGCAGCTGTTACGGAGGGTTTCGTTGAGGACGAGAAGGCAGAGGATCCGATGGATTAAGATAGGAAATCTTGAAGAGGTGAGACTTCAGTTTGGAGTGGAAAGCCTGTGGGGTGATCAGTAGAGGGACCTGATGCAGATACGGTGAGTGAGTGGCGGTATTTGGGGGGGGGGGCTGAGAATATAAGGAATTCAGAGGGAAGTTCTTCCAGAGTTGAGATGCAGTGTTGGATTTGGAATGGTTGAAAAACTTGAGGCGAGTAGTGACAGGGGGACTGGAGAGAGTGAGACTGGAGGACTGAAGAGAGTGAGAATGGGGACGGGAGAGAGTGAGACTGGGGGACGGGAGAGAGTGAGACTGAGCAAATGGTGAGAGTGAGTTCATGCAAAATAGTAATCGTAAAAACTCCAAAGTAATAAAGCGCTGCTGTAAAGCTAAGCTCAGGGCACAAGCTTATTCACGAGCGCTGAATGAACGCGACGTTAGTAAAACGTCCATAGGAAACACTTACGCCATTAAAAAGCAGCAACGGTTGATGGCTGAGCTAAAGCGAAAACCATCTCTCACTGGACATTCATATAGTATTGAGCCAAACTCGTAAACACCGAAGGCGTCGCTAAGGTTGAAACATCGAACCTCTGACATTAATCCTAACGATCAACCTGCTAGCTCTTTTTTGTATGTATGTGTGTATGTGTGTATGTATGTATGTATGTATGTATGTATGTATGTATGTATGTATGTATGTATGTATGTATGTATGTATGTATGTATGTATGTATGTATGTATGTATGTATGTATGCGTGTATGTATGTATGTATGTATGTATGTGTGTATGTGTGTATGTATGTATGTATGTATGTATGTATGTATGTATGTATGTATGCATGTATGTATATATGTATGTATGCATGCATGCATGCATGTATGTATGTATGTATGTATGTATGTATGTATGTATGTATGTATGTATGTATGTATGTATGTATGTATGTATGTATGTATGTATGTATGTATATATATGTATGTAAACCGTCACGTATGTATGTATGTATACATGTATGCATTTATGTATATGTGTATGTATGTCAGTATATGTGTATGTATGTATGTATTATTAGTATGTATGTGTGTGCATGTATGTAGCTTATGTATGTATGTAACCTATGTATGTGTGTATTTATGAATGTATGTATGTATGTGCTTGTATGTATGCATGCATGTATGTTTGCATGTATGAATGTATAATGTGTGTATATGTTTGTATGCATGTATATAAAGTGTATGTAGGTATAGTTACGTTTCAGGTATTGCGCGTACGCTGGCTGAGGTGATCCCTACCTCTCAAGACTCATTTGAGAAATACCTAAATCAACCACTATCTAACTCGTTTGCTCTTAGTTCCACAACTCCCGGAGAAGTAACAGCAAGGGGATTGATGGCATCGACCCCAGTATCACTGCAGTACACCTAACCGGAGTAGTTCCAATTTTATCGGAAATAATTAACTGCTCCTTCTCGACGGGTATACAGTCCCCCAGGCAATCAAGATGGCAAAAATCGTACCTGTTTATAAGAAAGGTGAAAAAAAGGAAGTACCCAACTACAGACCAATTTCTGTTCTTCCCAAGTTTTTCCAAAATTCTACGAGAAGTTAATGCAGACTTTACAGTTCCGTTGAAAAATCAGCCATCTTATTCCACACTCAGCATGGGTTTCAACCTTGGGGGTTCCCCTTCTTGTCCTTACTTTCCATGCAAGAAAAAAATCTCTAATGCCATAGAAAACAACGAATACTCAGTATGTATCTTAATCGACGTATCAAGAGCCTAGCAATTCAACAAAACCGAGCGATCCGCAATGTGGCGGGGAATGCTTCGGGGAGCGTCCACGGAATCTTTGTTTTTAAGCCCAGGCATGTAACTAGGATTTTTCGTTTGGGGGGGGCTTAAACCTTGAACATGGCAACATTTATACAGTGTTCATACGAATTTTAGCCGTAAGCATACAACGGCTTGACTTGTTTGACGGGGCTTCAACTTCGTTTGGGGGGGCTTAAGCCCCCCAAGCCCAACGCTAGTTACGTCCCTGTTTAAGCCTGAAGCTACAACTTAGCTACTAAAATTAGAACAGATTCGGACGGTACAGATTGGCCTGTTCGTGTTTCATTATGAGCACGCTTTGCTATCAGCGTGTATGGTTGGTTCTTCCAATTAGGTTCAGAATGCCACTCCTGCCCTACAGGTTGCTACGACAGCTAACGTCCTATCTACGTCCACTCGAATGCTCGAATGCTGTAAGATCCGCTGGTCCTAAAGTAGGCCTATGGAATAAGCTTCCCTCATGTGTTTGCCAGGCTTCACATCTACATGGCTTCAAAAAGATTATGCGCACCTTCATCATAAATGAAAATTAAATAACTTCATCTGTCTTGTAATCGTAATCTCGAAATTTCTACAGCGCCCATAAGAGCGAAGTCGCGGGAACCAGCTTATTCACAGGCGCTCAGTCAAATCACAATCGGTAGGCGGGGTGGGCGGGCGAAATCGGTACCAAATCGGTACCTCAAATTTGGCTTTAGTTAAGGATTTGTTTGTTTAGTTACGACTCTATAAGCTCATTTCTTGAGCATAATTGATTAATGTTGTTAGTTAAGCGATGACGAAGCTACCAATGCTAAATATTACAGAACGCTAATCTAGAAGTCCCAGCTAAACGGGATCTCGATCCATTTTGCAGCCAATACTGTTAACTAACGTTGTACTCTCTGTAAGCCTTGCAATAGGCAAAAGAGTTTCAATAAAAGAAAGTTTGATTGATTGATTAATTGAGAGTCCGCTATATATAAATTAGTTGCGAGTTCGTAAACTTGGGTACATCTGTACTTGCATGTTGCCAGGTCAAATTATTTCGAAATTATCGGTTCTACCCGCTACGAGATGTTGTTAAACACTGGGACTAATGTAAAAAAATGATTGGAGGCAGGAGGCGCCACTATAACCACAAGCAACACCAGAGTTGACCTTTGGTTTTGAACACCTCTTTTCTGCAGTTTCCTAATTGTATGTAAGAGAGTTCGAAGCCAGGAGGTATATCCCTTGAGCAAAAAATTCTTAATGATTAATGTTGTTAGTTAAGCGATAACGAAGCTACCAATGCTAAATATTACAGAACGCTAGCCTAGGCGTTCCAGCCAAACGAGATCTCATCCCTTATGGGCGCCGTATTGTAGCCAATAATGTTAGCTAACGTTGTACTCTCTGTAAACCTTGTAACAGGCAAACGGCTTCAATAAATTAAGGCTGCTTTGGTTTGATTATGCAGACAGTAACCTGAATCACCAATAACATTTGCTGACAACTATTTTTGTCGTGCCCCGCTGAATGGTTTCTCATCAGTTCCTCAACATACAGAGTTTCTTAGGAGAATGAACAACAACCTATTGTAGCACCTATTGCTGAGATATGTTACGACCAACGTTGGTTTTAAATTATATTGGATACGATGTAACATCAGAAATCGTTTCCTACAAAACAATGCTAATAGTAGTCATGGCGTTGGAGAGATACTCACCTGCAACCTGCGGAGTAATTGGTTAACGTGAAGCCACGTTTGTTTGGCTACTGAAACACAATCGTCTGCTGCAACTAGAGATTAATCTACTTGTAGAATGCGTTCATTCTCTGTATCATTGGACAGTTCAGGTATTGTTTTAGATTAAACATAAAATTATGCCAGTATGTTTATGTATATGTAATGCAAGCATGCATTCAGAAATGTCTGTTGGAATGTATGGTCGTATGTGTGTGTGTGTGTGTGTGTGCGTGCGAGCGTGCGTGCGTGCGTGCGTGTGTGTGTGTGTGTGTGTAGGTGTGTGTGTGTGTGTAGGTGTGTGTGTGTGTGTGTGTGTGTGTGTGTGTGTGTGTGTGTGTGTGTGTGTGTGTGTGTGTGTGTGTGTGTGTGTGTGTGTGTGTGTGTGTGTGTGTGTGTGTGTGTGTGTGTGTGTGTGTGTGTGTGTGTGTGTGTGTGTGTGTGTGTGTGTGTGTGTGTGTGTGTGTGTGTGTGTGTGTGTGTGTGTGTGTGTGTGTGTGTGTGTGTGTGTGTGTGTGTGTGTGTGTGTGTGTGTGTGTGTGTGTGTGTGTGTGTGTGTGTGTGTGTGTGTGTGTGTGTGTGTGTGTGTGTGTGTGTGTGTGTGTGTGTGTGTGTGTGTGTGTGTGTGTGTGTGTGTGTGTGTGTGTGTGTGTGTGTGTGTGTGTGTGTGTGTGTGTGTGTGTGTGTGTGTGTGTGTGTGTGTGTGTGTGTGTGTGTGTGTGTGTGTGTGTGTGTGTGTGTGTGTGTGTGTGTGTGTGTGTGTGTGTGTGTGTGTGTGTGTGTGTGTGTGTGTGTCAATCGGGCGATAATTAATGTATGTTCGTGCGTCGTCGATCTGCGATGATTCGCGTGTGGCATCTGACGATGAAGGGGAGAGCGACCGATAGCAACGCTTCACTGATTCTGTCTGCATTGGCAGAGCAGTCATCCGTAGCCTGCCTCTCTTTCCCCAAGGCCTCCACGCACCAACCTTACTAACGCTCTCTCTCACTCTCTGTCCGTCTGTCTCTGTCTGTCTGGCTCTCTCACTCTCTGTGTCTCTCTGTGTCTCTCTGGCTCTCTCACTCTCTGTGTCTCTCTGTCTCTCTGGCTCTCTCAATCTCTGTTTCTCTCTCTGGCTCTCTCTGTCTCTGTCTCTCTATGTCTGTCTGTCCGTCTCGCTCTCTGTCTGTCTCTCTCTCTCTTTATTTCGCTTCTATATATTTCTGACTCTGTCTGTCTCTCTCACTCTCTGTCTGTTTGTCTGTCTCTCTTTCTCTCTGAATCTTTTATACATATATATTTATATATTTCTGTCTCTCTTTCTGTCTGTCTCTCTTTCTGTCTCTCTCTTTCTGTCTCTCTTTCTGTCTCTTTTCTCTCTCTGCCTCTCTATCTCTTTTTCTCTCTGTTTCTCTGTTTCTCTCTCACTCTATTCCGCTCACTCTCTCTCTCTCCGTCTGTTTCTATATCTGATTCTCAGTCTCCATCTGTCTGTCTCTTAGTCCCTCTCCCGTCCCTATTCCCCTCCCTCTCCAATTCCCCGCCCCTGGATGGTCCGCTGTGGACGATTGGCTCCGATTGTTAATCATCGGCGTTGCTAATGGAATGAAAGGTGCGAGGAAGGATCGGTCGCAGGTGACGCCGAGATCACGGCCATCCCAGTCAGATGAATGAAACGCCGGATGATGACGCGCTGCGTCACGTCCGAAGGGCGTAACTCTGTCTGCCAAGCTGACACAGCTGTAGCACCGTACTGGCATACCAGCTGACGTATTGTTCCACTATAAACGGCGTAGGTAACTCGTGTACTATTCCACCAGAAGAAGCTTATGCACTTTTCCACCACAAGAAGCTTTTGTACTGTTCCACCAGAAGAAGCTTATGTACTGTTCCACTAGAAGAAGCACATATACTGTTCCACCGGAAGCAGTTTATATACTGTTTCACTAGAAAAGGCCTAATTATTGTTCCAAATCAACCAGCTTACATGCTGTTCCTCTAACAACAACTTACGTCCGGATCGAGGTTATATAAATATTATGTTCAATCGGAAATGGCTTATTGTTCCACTAGGAACGGTTTATATGCTAGTGTAATTCTATGTAAATCTGGCGCTGTAGTTACAGTTATCGTAATCCCAGAGTTACACACTGGTGTTCTGGTGTTTCGCCACAAAAATACGGTGCATTATTTTGTAAACTATGTGGTGCCTAAAAAAGTAATACCTCAAAGCGGACACCGGTTAAATGTTTCTGTAATTCGGTGTAATGCCACAATGATCACCAGACAGCGTGGTGTAAAAAACGTCCTGTCTGACAAAAGGCGAATCGATGGCTTGGGCATCGATTGCCACTCAATCGTACTCGAGGATTTACGCGAGTCGTGTATCTCACGCCAGGCGGCGCTCGCAAGCGGAAAGCGTTAAAGATTCATCGCGGCGATAGCGACGCACATACATTGTGCGGTGGCTAGTCCCTCGTCAGCCGGGTCCCGGTGGTAGGGAAAGCCCTCCCGTCCAGGAGTGTGGGTTTTTTCCGGGGACCATAGGAGACCGATTGTAATGAAGCATTGGTCGGATTTGCTACGCTTGCGTTGACATTGCGTCGTGGCGTCTGAAATCGACTCTTCGACGTCGGTGATGCGCTTTCTGGCAACGCAGCGATAGCAACGTTTGGTGGAAGAATTGCTATGGGAAAGATCTGTTGATGTGTAGGGTAGGAGGGTCTGGACCAATCACGCCATAATCGTGTTCTTAAGACTCGCAGAGATCGATATTTTACAATCATACATTTATCTCCGCCAGCATCCTGGCTCTGGTAGTTGGTCCTCTTTTACAAACGCCATAGCAAAGCTGTTCTGCTTCAACGCCACCATATTTTCAGTTGGTAATGGTAATTGGAAATTTATATGGCGCCACTTCAAGAGAGAGAGACCCTCGTTCACTTGGCACCGAGATCGATTAAACGACCTGTCTCCTGCAGATTTGATTTGACGCGGCTTTTGTGAATGTGCTGCTGAGAAATTTCGGAGATCTGTATTTATATCTACAGAGTAAACTCCATATCAACTATGCAGAGTTAACATAGTTGCCGGCCCTTCTTCGTCTGGAACTCTCTACCTCCTCATTTTCGCAACTCTCCTACCGAGAAAAGTAAGTAAGTAAGTATATTCTTTATTGGACCACCTGCAAACGCACTGTGGTTAACAGTACAGGTTATACAAACAGATGCATATGAAACAGAAAGACTATCTTTCGCGCTAGTCTGATAACTTACCTAGAACTTCCAATCCACCTGTATGTGGCTCTTGGCGTTTATTTAGTGCCAGTGTGCACAACTGAAATTTGTAAGGAGGGCATTATCAAATTACAATCATACAATAGTGTTTTGTAAATTGGACGGATTGGTTGGTTCATCGATTGACTGGCTGATTGATTGATTGATTCAGTTGTAGCTATTGAATTAGTTAGCTGTAAAGGGTCATTATCAAAATACAGTTGCATTGCGTTACTTGGCATATTATTGTATTGTACTGTATTGATTTTTACTGAATCGCAAAAAACTGATGTCTCGTTATGAGACATCAGTTTTTTGCGAATATGTGGCGTTATACAAATTTGCAACTATAATTAAAAATGACCCTCGTTTCCACAAGAAGGTTAGAACATATTGTGTAGACGATTGGTTGGAGCGCACGCCTTGTAGCGCGGCGAGCATGGGTTCGATCCTCCTCCCCTGAGAAGGTCACTGAGTAACGACCTTCACTCAAGTCCTTCACTCACAATTGCTCAGCGCCATCGATTGATGCTTGGTCATTGTGTAGTGGCGCATAATAAATGCGTAATAATATAGCAATAGTATACGTATCGGAGTATTTATAGAGCGCCATTGTTGAGTCTTATAAAGGCGCAGAAATAAACCGTTTTGAACGACAGACGATCTATAAAAAATACATTTCACTCGCAGAGAAGGCATCAACATTTAAGGATGGCACGTCAAGGAAGGGAGTGGCCTGTACTCGCTTCCACCGAATCCGAAAGTGTGGTCTGTGGGGAAGGTGGACCGAGGAGAAGGGGTCGTGACCTTGCCCCCTCCTCCCCCAAGATCCTACCCTCCCCCACCGTCCAATCGCTTGTTCGCCTTTCAATTCCGCTGCAGACATCCGGCGACCCAGCGTCATCGATATACAAAGGTCAGAGTTGACGGGGTGAGCGGTCAAGAGCCGACTGTCGGCGCTCTGACCGACCACTGTCCACCCGGTCGATGGTCATTTATTGCCATTGAGGCGATTGTGCGTCCAGTTCGACCGCCGGACATATCGATCCGGACTGACCATGCTGGACATAATGACCAGTGACCGAAGAACGTGTAATCCTATTTTGAGAAGAACAGGATTCGATTCTTAGAGGGAAACAGAAAGATGCTTCCAGGGCGTATATGGGGTGTGGTCAGTTTCCCAATTTTAGCTCGCGTGGGGCGGCAGTTAGGTTTCGCCCCTGGATTCGTACTCTTCATAAGAGGCTTCTCTATTCTCCCGGGTGCAGCCTGGCCTCTTTGGCCGCATTGTAAATACAGCTGCAGAGGCCAAAAGGCCTCGTAAACTTTGATTTCGTGTCCCGATGCCCTCTAGCACAGTCTTACAATGGCCTTTAAGCAAACTTCAAACCAAATGGCCTTATAACCTACTGGCTTTTGAGCAAAGTTCGTACCAAATGGCCTTATAATCCAATGGCTTTTGAACAAAGTTCGTACCAAATGGCCTTATAATCCATTGGCTTTTGAACAAAGTTCGTACCAAATGGCCTTATAATCCATTGGCTTTTGAACAAAGTTCGTACCAAATGGCCTTATCCATTGGCTTTTGAACAAAGTTCATACGAAATGGCCTCATAATCCAGTGGCATTACAACACCAGTTCAAAGAAAATGATCGGATTCCAAAGGACCTCAGAAGATGACGGCGGGGGGGTGGTGGTTGGGTGACGTCGAGTAGGTGGAAGATGGGTGAAGGCGGTGGTTGAGTGGCGGGTGAAGGCGGATTGGTGGGTGATTGCGGGTCGGTGGATAGGGGTGGTGAGGGCGGGTGGTTGAGTGGTGGGTGATGACCGGTGAGTGGTGGTTGTGTGACAGCGGGTCGTTAAGTGGCGGGTGACGGCGTGTCGGTGCTTGGTGTGTGGTGGCGGGTGGGTGATGGGTGCGGGTGAGGGCGGTGGGGCGTGTGTTTGACCACACAGGCATTCGCCCAGGCAATCGGATTTGTGCAAAAGGCAATATTCGAAATGACCGACGAACGCATATTGCCTCGACCGTTGCACGTAAATCGCATTTCCGGTGTCGCCAGAGGTCGCTCCTGCGCTCTCCTTCTCGAGTCCGCGCACGAATATCGCGCCCGGTAATGTAACGCGGTCGGCGGCGGCGGCGGAGGGATACGGCGTCGACTTTTGTAGCGCCATAAAGTTAAGCGCTACTACATTCGCTGATTGGTCGGCGCCGTGCATGATGGGAGTCTTATGGACGCCACCGGAAGTGGAAAGGAGTGGCGATGATCAGAGGAAACGATGGTCGGATGAGGAGGATTAGGATTTAAAGATCAGAAGAACGACGAACGTGGGTGGGACATCGTGGGTGGGCCATCGTGGGTGGGTCATCGTGGGTGGGTCATCGTGGGTGGGTCATCGTGGGTGGGTCATCGTGGGTGGGTCATCGTGCGTGGGCCATCGAGGGTGGGCCATCGTTGGTGGGCCATCGAGGGTGGGCCGTCGAGGGTGGGTCATCGAGGGTGGGCCATCGTAGGTGGGCCATTGTGGGTGGGCCATCTTAGGTGGGCCCTCGTGAGTGGGTCATCGAGGGTGGGTCATCGAGGGTGGGCCATCGTGGGTGAGCCACCGTGGGTGGGCTTTGGTTGCTGTTTGATTGTTTCCTTAATGCCTCATCTCGAAGATCGTTAAACGTCTAATAAAACAATACAGTGCAATACAGTACGTACAATACGATAAAATAGAATACGAAACAATGCAATAAAAACAATACAGTACAGTATAATCTGTCTGTCTGTCTGTCTGTCTGTCTGTCTGTCTGTCTGTCTGTCTGTCTGTCTGTCTGTCCAGTTATCTCTTAGTCTTTCTGTTTACTGATTCCTAAAGCATTTATTCCGAACGCCTTCATCAAAAATTTCGTTTATTCATTAATTCATGTCATTATTTATTTCGATGATGTCAGTCTAGATATCGCTGAGTGTACGTGTGCTTGTATGTGTGCCTCTGTTCTCATGGACATTATCGAAGGAGACTTTGTCTGAGATTTATAAAGAACCTGATGAATCCTGATAACCGTTGTAAATCTCCGCAAAAGCTGAGATCTGAATTTCTTTGGGCTTTTAATCTTAGATGCATTTGGGCGACATCTTGGATAAGCAGACGAAGAATTCATGTAGCTCCAAGTTATTAGATAAAATGACGCAATATACCAAACACATTTGAAGATTGCAAAATATATATATATATATATATATATATATTCGTACATCCACAGATACATAATCAACGCACATACATACATACATACATACATACATACATACATACATACATACATACATACATACATACATACATACATACATACATACACACATACAAACCTACATGCATGCATACATAGCGCATAAATACAAACAAATACATACATACATGCACATACATACATGCATGCATGCATACATACACACATACACATATATACACATACATATATATCTATATAAATACACACATTCATACATACATACATGCATACACATGTACAATTGTACATACACGCATACACACACACACAATGCACATACATACATACACGCATACACACAATACACATACATACATACATACGTGCATGCATTCATACATACAAACATATCTATATAAATACACACATGCATACACCTACACACATACATACATATCTGCATACATCCAGAAACATACGTACCTACAGCCACACGTACATATTCTACATAATGCCACATATATCTTTTGTCGATTTCCATGGCAATATTGGAATGCACTGCGGAACAGAACGAAAGACACGGTGGGTGGTCCGGTCGTTCTTTGCGTGTGGTCTAAAATAGGCGCTCAGTGCGCATGTCTGCAATATCTGCGGCATATATGCGGTCTTTGCTATTTCTGTAATACGTCAGATATGGAACAGAGTTGCATGGAGAGATCCCAACGCCTATTATATCTCCACTGCCAACCTTTTATATTCAGATTCTGTGATCATAGCTCAACCAAACAGTCCGCAGAAATTGCTCTATTGCAGTATCATATACAACGTTTATGTATGTATGTATGCACGTGTGTATGTATGTATGTATGTATGTATGTATGTATGTATGTATGTATGTATGTATGTATGTATGTATGTATGTATGTATGTATGTATGTATGTATGTATGTATGTATGTATGTATCTATGTATCTATGTATCTATGTATGTATGTATCTATGTATGTATGTATGTATGTATGCATGTATGTATGTACGTATGTATATGTGTATGTATGTATGTATGTATGTATGTATGTATGTATGTATGTATGTATGTATGTATGTATGTATGTATGTATGTATGTATGTATGTATCTATGTATCTATGTATGTATGTATCTATGTATGTATGTATGTATGTATGCATGTATGTATGTACGTATGTATATGTGTATGTATGTATGTATGTATGTATGTATGTATGTATGTATGTATGTATGTATGTATGTGTGCTTGCAATCTGGGAAGTCATACGATACATCAATCTGGAATTCCCAGTGTCTTAACATTTTCCTATAATCACTGATCTTATACGATGACTTTTCAATTGTTTTTATGTGCATCGGCGTTAAGTCAGTAATCGCACGAAACAGTAGTAGACTAGTAGTGGTAGTAGTGAAAAGAGGAATTAGTAGCAATAATAGTGGTAGTGGAAGTAGTAGCTGGTGGTGGTGGTGGTGGTGGTGGTGGTGGTGGTGGTGGTGGTGGTGGTGGTGGTTGTCGCGATTGAGGGTCGTCTGTCGTGTGGTTGTTGTGTGGTGATGTCGACCCTCCTCTCGCTGGTTCTTGTACTTGCACTTTTAATCAAAGCTGCCTAACTTTTCTAAAGAAGACTCGCGACGAACTTTGTTTGATTAATAAAAGAATTTAATTAAGAAACAAGTATATACAATAACTTTACGGAAACTTCCACGTAGCCCTAACGTGTTTAGATCGTAATTTGGGCTATCTCAAATACTGCCTCCCCAAGCCTAACTACAGATCGTTCTTCTCGTCAGTCTCTGAATCTGACGGACTTTTACCCCGTCGCCGTCGTGTTCGTTTCCGTTCGATGTTGATCTCTCGACCGCCGTCCACACGTCGCGCAAGCCAGTAGTAGAAGTCCCCTTCTCTCTTTTCCCTTCCCTTAAGTAGGTACTTCGCAGCGTCCAGCCTTCTGCCCTCCCCATCTCATGTTAATCTCCGCTCGTGTCAGGTTGCTCCCTCGGGTCGAGGGTCATCGCTCGCCTGCAGCGCTGTTCACCGTTGGTAACTTGCATCCCCCCGGCCTTTCCCCCGTCTCTGGTTCGCCTGCTGTCGGTGTCTTGTTACACCTTAGCCGAGTGGTGTCCTATTACACCTCGGCCTCGCTGCCTTCGTCGTTGTTCAAGTGGGGACTGGCTTTCGTCCGTCCTCGCTCCACCTCGGCCGACGACGACGACTACAACATGATGATGAAGTCCTTTCGTCGTTGTCGTCGACTTCCTCACGCGACAGTGGTGGTGGTGGTGGTGGTGGTGGTGGTGGTGGTAGATTTCACTTTAGGAGGAAGTGGGGCGCCATTGTTAGTTTGGACCAGGAAGTGTTGTGATTAATGCTACCACGCTGTGCTCCCTTATCGCTGTTTTTCCCACAATAACAACGAAAGATATCGATAAACACAAATACATACACACACAAATGCATACATACATAGAAACATACATAATACATACATCTAACACGTAAACTTATATTCATCGTGCACATTACATATACACGCATCTAATGTTTAATATATATATATATATATTATGTATATATATATATTAAACATATCGATATATATATGATATAATATTATATATATATGTGAGTGTAGTTGTATCGACACATGCCTGCATATGAATAGAATTTATATATACATAGACATAAATTATACATGCATTTATTCAGAAAATTTATATAACGCATCTCAAGAGACCTACTACTATAATATATATATAAATTATATATGTTGTTATTTAGGCCACAGTTGCTCGATTCAGAGCTATCAGACAATTGAAGGGCTTGCCTCAATAACCAGGTATGTCGACATACCTGGTTTATGTGAAAAAGTATGCCAGCGTGTTTGGAATATTGTATTCTATATACCCTTCAAATTTGGTGCAAATCTGATTATTTTTGAATTGGCTTTTGGATAAAAAAGTTTGTCGACATATGGTATTTAGCAGCCGGCAGCATTACTCCAGTGCAATAACCCGGTATGATAACAAAAATTGTCGTTTTTTCTTGTAATCTTTGAATATAAACGGTGCAATAATCAGGTTATTTGACATACCCGGTTATTGTCACTTACTTACTCTACAAATTCACTGATTTTGCGTTATTTTTTCCTTACTTTAATGTAGTTATGATGACTTACCTTTATATTGCACTATTAATTTGTACTGTGTGCTAGTGACCATTTGGTGCAAGAATAAGGTATGTCGACTAACAGCAGACGATTTTTCCCTAATACTGGGTTATTGAGTGTCAATAACCAGGTATGAAGCAAAATGTCGTGAAAAAAACATTAATGTTATATTTTACATTGCATTATGTAACAATTTCGTGAAAGACAGTAATAATTCACATGGTGCTTCAAACAGCTTGTCGATATCTCGTAAAATGGCTTAAATACAACAGTTTGAAGTGTAAAATCTTTGAAGCCATTTTCCCAAAACTCAAAAAATCGGACATACCTGGTTATTGCTGCAAGCCCTTCAATTGTGCATGCCACTTTCCTCAGTACGTGACAGTGTGATTCTCCTTACAGATTTTATTTTAGTTACAGTTACAGTTATAGTTAATGGTTTTTCATTTTAGTTATAGTTACAGTTATAGTTAATATTATTTTTTAGTTACAGTTATAGTTATCGTTAACGAAATCATTTTGCTTTCGTTAACGAAAACATTTTCGTTACCGTTATCGTTAATGAAAATCACACTGAATTATGAAGACGCGTTACACAATAATTTGTTTAGAGCTTTGACGAATGGGTGCATTCAGCTTCATGAATACACAACGCTCCATATTCACCGACATCAAAGGCGAACATAGGAATCATTTTGCTTTCGTTAACGGCTGTATTTTCACGTTCTCACGTTAGTTGATATTGCACTTTTCTTTTATCGTATTAACGAAAATAGCAATGAATTTTCGTTAGTGTTATTTTCGTTATAGTTATAGTTATAGTTAATGATATTTTCTAGTTATAGTTATAGTTATCGTTAAGGAAATCATTTTTTGTTCGTTAACGAACATTTTCGTTATCGTTAACGTTAACGAGAATCACACTGGTACGTGATGTCAATCCAGTACTTCCACTTCCCAAGATGACAGCAATAATTTCTAACCAAGAAAATGACTGACTAACAAAATGGCCGACCATCAAAATGGCGACGGAGAAATGCGTGAAAAAGATGAAAGCAGCGCCACCCAGCGGCCAAGAAGGAACTACACACGATCGCACTCCAGTATTTCGCGGCTCTTTCCACATACATGGCTGCGGGACACTTCCATCTAATATCTATGTACATACATAAATACATACAGACATACATTGATACATACATACATTCGTTATTTCATACATACATACCTAAATAGATACATACATTCGTGCATAAATACAATTACACATACATGCACACATACATTCATACATACAAAAACACCTCTATTCGCCTGAGTATGAATTTCTCTTCTAAGGAACTCGTGAATCCATTTCAATCTCTTAGCGATGATTACAACGACTTCTTCCGCTGGCAGCGAAACGAGATCTCGCCTGACGAGAACACAGGCTAAACGTCACGACCCATTTTCGTCCAATCAAAAGACACTTCCGGGTCAATATATATATGCATATTATATTATATATATATATATTATAGATATTTGAATATTTTGCTTTATTTTGTCGAAATATGTATTTTCTCTTCTGGTTTTTGACCGGAATGACTCCTCTCCTACCTTATCCTTCCATACCATTCCAAATAGACTAGAATATCGGTGGTCAGACTTACAGAAAAAGACAGCCAGACAGACAGACAGCCAGCCAGACAGACAGCCAGCCAGACAGACAGGCAGACAAACAGACAGACAGACAGACAGGCAGACAGACAGGCAAACAGCCAGACAGACAGACATACACAAGGAAACACAGACACATGGACACATAGACATCATGATGCACAGGCCGACACACACACACAGGTGGACAGACACAGACAAACATACAGACAGACAAAGGATGAACTTAAAGCCCCGGCTTATGCCACAGCTTCGCCTAATGAAACTCTCGAACGGTTGCTGATGAAGACATACGGCGTCATGAAGCGTCATGAAGCGTCACGGCCAGAAGAAGTCAAGCCCCTTCCTTAATAGACTGCAGTGTGGACGACGGAGGAGGATCTTAGGAGGTGGTCTTCGGTTGAATGGGGATCAGAGGACAATTTAGATAACAATGAGGTTGACTTACAATCTAAGAGACCTGCGCTTTAGAAGTTTCTAATTAACAAGTATATGGTAGGACTGCGTGATAAGACCTCTCTGTCTGTATGTCTGTCTCTCCGTATCTGTCTCTGTCTGTCTGTTTCTCGCTGTCTCTCCCTCACGAACACACGCACGCACACATTTTTTCCAGATTCTTCTTCGGTGTTCTGTCCTTATTTATAGGAGAAGGAAGAGGACGAGGACGAGGACGAGGAGGAAGAGGAGGAGGAAGAAGAGGAGGTAGAGGAGGAGGAGGAAACGGTTGTGATGAAGGTGACAACGATAACGGCGACGGTAAAATTGTTGATGTTCTCTTCTTGCTCGTTGTCCTAAGTACTTCCAAATCCTTCCATTCTGTTTCCTGCTCCCCTCCTCCCACCTCCTCCTCCTCCTCTTCTTTCCAACTCCACCTCTTCCTCTCCTTGCCTTAACACATATGGACATATTAGTATCGAAGGAAGTATGTAATCACCTAATATCTGTTTATTTATAAATCACATATATATATATATATATAATAAATATGTATATGTATGTATTAAGTAAGTTTACCAAGCACCTAATATATATTTCGTTTACACATACGTATATACATATTTATATATAGATAACGCCTCTTATATTTATATATAGATAACGCCTCTTATACGGAGCCACATGTGTTTCCATGTGTGTCGTGTTTGCCACGTACAAATAAACTAGCGCACATTAAATCAAGCCACACAGCGACCATAAGCTGAACTAATCGACGGCGACGCCTTCGTCTTTGTTGTGGCCACTCCCATTCAAGAGGGGTCTCTTCTTCGGTCCAGATGGGTCTCTTCCTCGGTCCAGAGGGGTCTTTCCCTGTCCCCTAAATTCCCCAAACGACCAGGAAGGCAAACGTTGGGGTCAGAACGGAGTCTCCTGGGCTATAATTAAAACTTTATGCCTATTTCCGCCGCGGCTCCAGACTCTGGACCCCGAAATGGAAGCGTGTCTCGTGAGGGGATGTGGGATGCTGTAGAGGAGTCTGATTGAAACAGGCTGTTATGAGTGAGATGGCCAATAGGAGGAGGTAGTATATAAGATGGTCAGAGTGGTTGCTCTATAGATCAGATCGGTTTAGATAAAATTGGATTAGATTAGATTAGTTCAGACTGTATTAACTTTTAGTAGATTAGCTTGTATTGTATTATCCTATATTAATAGGCTTTTATTAGATTTATTAGTATTAGATAGCTTATGTTACTTACTTAGTACCGGTACTTAGTCCTTCCAGTCAGACTTCAATTCAAGAGGAGGCAACTACTGCTTGTCAAAAAATTTGAT
>OY744609.1:980215-982715 GCA_963556255.1 Allolobophora icterica
TAACTCTGTCTGCCAAGCTGACACAGCTGTAGCACCGTACTGGCATACCAGCTGACGTATTGTTCCACTATAAACGGCGGAGGTAGCTCGTGTACTATTTCACAAGAAGAAGCTTATGCACTGTTCCACTAGAAGAAGCACATATACTGTTCCACCGGAAGCAGCTTGTGTGTTGTTCCACCAGAAACAGCTTATATACTGTTTCACTAGAAAAGGCCTAATATTGTTCCAAATCAAATAACTTACATGCTGTTCCTCTAATAACAACTTACGTCCGGATCGAGGTTATATAAATATTATGTTCAATCAGAAATGGCTTATTGTTCCACTAGGAACGGTTTATATACTAGTGTAATTCTATGTAAATCTGGCGCTGTAGTTGCAGTTATCGTAATCCCAGAGTTATACAATGGTGTTCTGGTGTTTCACCGCAAAATAATAACATTGCGGTGCATTATTTTGTAAACCAAAGCGGACACCGGTGAAATTTCTCTGTAAATCGGTGTAATGCCACTATAATCACCAGACAGAGTGGTGTAAAAAGTGTCCTGTCTGACAAAAGGCGAATCGATGGCTTGAGCATCGATCGTCACTCAATCGTACTCGAGGATTTACGCGAATCGTGTATCTCACGCCAGGCGGCGCTCGCAAGCGGAAAGCGTTAAAGATTCATCGCGATGATAGCGACGCGCATACATTGTGCAGTGGCTATTCCCTCGTCAGCCGGGTCCCGGTGGTAGGGAAAGCCTCCCGTCCAGGAGTGTAGGTTTTTTCCGGGGACCATAGGAGACCGATTGTAATGAAGCATTGGTCGGATTTGCCACGCTTGCGTTGACAGTGCGTCGTGGCGTCTGAAATCGACTCTTCGACGTCGGTGATGCGCTTTCTGGCAACGCAGCGATAGCAACGTTTGGTGGAAGAATTGCTATGGGAAGGATCTGTTGGTGTGTAGGGTAGGAGGGTCTGGA
This sequence comes from Allolobophora icterica, assembly GCA_963556255.1. Taxonomy (NCBI): domain Eukaryota; kingdom Metazoa; phylum Annelida; class Clitellata; order Crassiclitellata; family Lumbricidae; genus Allolobophora; species Allolobophora icterica. The sequence goes on from OY744609.1 coordinate 981,184, forward strand.
CCAATCACGCCATAATCGTGTTCTTAAGACTCGCAGAGATCGATATTTTACAATCATACATTGACAACCTGCAGCATCAACAAAAGCAGCGTTATCGCTGCCAGCATCCTGGTTCTGGTAGTTGGTCCTCTTTTACAAACGCCATAGCAAAGCTGTTCTGCTTCAACGCTTCCAGATTTTCAGTTGGTAATGGTAATTGGAAATTTGTATGGCGCCACTTCAAGAGAGACCCCTCGTTCGCTTGGCACCGAGATCGATTAAACGACCTGTCTCCTGCAGATTTGATTTGACGCGGCTTTTGTGAGGTGCTGCTGAGAAATTTCGGAGATCTGTATTTATATCTACGGAGTAAACATCATGTCAACTATGCAGAGTTAACATAGTTGCCGGCCCTTCTTCATCTGGAACTCTCTACCTCCTCATTTTCGCAACTCTCTTACCGAGAGACTATCTTTCGCGCTAGTCTGATAACTTACCTAGAGCTGCCAATCCACCTGTATGTGGCTCTTGGCGTTTATTTAGTGCCAGTGTGCACTTCTGAACTTTGTAAGGAGGGCATTATCAAATTACAACGATACAACAGTGTTTTGTATTGGACGGATTGGTTGGTTCATCGATTGATTGGCTGATTGATTGATTGATTGATTGATTGATTGATTCAGTTGTAGCTATTGAATTAGTTAGCTATAAAGGGTCATTATCAAATTACAGTTGTATTGCATTACTTGGCATATTATTGTATTGTACTGTATTGATTTTTACTGAATCTACAGTCTTAACGGGACATAAATGTTTTGCGAATATGTGGTGTTATACAAATTTGCAACTATAATTAAAACTGACCCTCGTTTCCACAAGAAGGTAAGAACATATTGTGTAGCCGATTGGTTAGAGCGCACGCCTTGTATGGCGGGGAGTATGGGTTCGATCCTCCTCCTCCTCTGAGACGGTCACTGAGCAACGACCTTCACTCAAGTCCTTCACTCACAATTGCTCAGCGCCATCAGTTGATGCTTGGTTATTGTGTAGTGGCGCATAATAAATGCGTAATAATATAGCAATCCGAGTATTTATAGAGCGCCATTGTTGAGTCTTATAAAGGCGCAGAAATAAACCGTTTTGAACGACAGACGATCTATAAAAAATACATTTCACTCGCAGAGAAAAGCATCAACATTTAAGGATGGCACGTCAAGGGAAGGAGTGGCCTGTACTCGCTTCCACCGAATCCAGAAGTGTGGTCTGTGGGGAGGTGGACCGAGGAGAATGGGTCGTGACCTTGCCCCCTCTTCCCCCAACACCCTACCCTCCCCCACCGTCCAATCGCTTGTTCGCCTTTCAATTCCGCTGCAGACATCCGGCGACCCAGCGTCATCGATATACAAAGGTCAGAGTTGACGGGGTGAGAGGTCAAGAGCCGACTGTCGGCGCTCTGACCGACCACTGTCCACCCGGTCGATGGTCATTTATTGCCATTGAGGCGATTGTGCGTCCAGTTCGACCGCCGGACATATCGATCCGGACTGACCACG
>OY744609.1:987715-995215 GCA_963556255.1 Allolobophora icterica
TATATATATATATATGAATATTTTGCTTTATTTTGTCGAAATATGTATTTTCTCTTTTGGGTTTTGACAGGAATTACTCCTCTCCTACCTTATCCTTCCATACCCTTCCAAATAGACTAGAATACCGGTAGTCAGACATACAGAAAGAGGCAGCCTGCACGAGATGAGGCAGACAGACAGACAGCTAGCCAGACAGACAGGCAGACAAACAGGCACAAGGAAACACAGGCACATGGACACATAGACATAATAATAGACAGGCAGACACACACACAGGTGAACAGACACAGGAAAACATACAGACAGACAAAGGATGAACTTAAAGCCCCGGCTTATGACGCAGCTTCGCCTAATGAAACTCTCGAACGGTTGCTGATGAAGACATACGGCGTCATGAAGCGTCATGAAGCGTCACGGCCAGAAGAAGTCAAGCCCCTTCCTTAATAGACTGCAGTGTGGACGATGGAGGAGGATCTTAGCAGGTGGTCTTCGGTTGAATGGGGATCAGAGGACAATTTAGATAACAATGACGTTGACTTACAATCTAAGAGACCAGCGCTTTAGAAGTTTCTAATTAACAAGTAGATGGCAGGACTGCGTGATTAGACCTTTCTGTCTGTATGTCTGTCTCTCCGTATCTGTCTCTGTCTGTCTGTTTCTCTCTGTCTCTACCTCACGAACGCACGCACGCACACATGTATACAGATTCTTCTTCGGTGTTCTGTCCTTATTTATAGGAGAAGGAAGAGGACGAGGACGAGGACGAGGAGGAGGAGGAAGAGGAGGAGGAGGAAACGGTTGTGATGAAGGTGACAACGATAACGGCGACGGTAAAATTGTTGATGTTCTCTTCTTGCTCGTTGTCCTAAGTACTTCCAAATCCTGCCATTCAGTTTCCTGCTCCCCTCCTCCTCTTCCTCCGCCTCCTCCGCCTCCTCCTCCTCTTCTTCTTTCCAACTCCACCTCTTCCTCCTCTTCTTGCCTTAACACACATGGACATATTAGTATCAAAGGAAGTATGTAATCACCTAATATCTGTTTATTCACAAATCATAATATTATATATATATATAATAAATATGTATATATATGTGTTAAGTAAGTTTGCAAGCACCTAATATATATCTCGTTTACACACACGTATATACATATTTATATATATAGATAACGCCTCTTGTACAGAGCCACATGTGTTTCTATGTGTGTCGTGTTTGCCACGTACAAATAAACTAGCGCACATTAAATCAAGCCACACAGCGACCATAAGCTGAACTAATCGACGGCGACGCCTTCGTCTTTGTTGTGGCCACTCCCATTCCAGAGGGGTCTCTTCTTCGGTCCAGAGGGGTCTTTCGCTGTCCCCTAAATTCCCCAAACGACCAGGAAGGCAAACGTTGGGGTCAGAACTCGGTCTCCTGGGCTATAATTAAAACTTTATGCCTATTCCGCCAAGGCTCCAGACTCTGGACCTGAAATGGAAGCGAGTCTCGTGAGGGGATGTGGGATGCTGTAGAGGAGTCTGATTGAAACAGACTGTTATGAGTGAGATGCCAAATAGGAGGAGGTAGTAGAACGGTCAGAGTGGTTGCTCTATAGATCAGATCGGTTTAGATTGAATTGGATCAGATTAAATTAGTTCAGACTGTATTAACTTTTAGTAGATTAGCTTGTATTGGGTTAGCTTATATTTATAGGCTTTTATTAGATTAGTTAATATTAGATAGCTTATTTTACTTACTTAGTACTTAGTCCTTCCCGTGTAGGTCTGCTGTACATCGGGCATCTCCTCCACTTGTCTCTGTCCATTGCCAGCTGCTCGGCCTCGTCCCATGACATCTCCAGGTATCTTAAGTCGTCACTCATGGTCTCCGGTCGGTTCTTCCCTGGTCTTCCCGTTCTCCATCTCCCTCAAGAATTCCAGGTCATCACTTGTTTGGCTCTTCTGTCTTTATCCACACGCAGAACACGCCTCCCTCCCTCCGTTCCTCTGTCCCACCGTCCATCCGTCTCTCTCTGTCTCTATCTCTGTCTCTGTCTCTCTGTCTCTCTGATGGAATTCCATAGCTCTTCATTATCATCCATAGCGATTTTCTGTGTACGTTCTCAAAGGCCTTTTAAGGTCAATAAAGTTGGTCGGTGTAGGTTTCTGGTACATTAAAGACTTTTCTATTAAGTGTGAAGATTTGATCACAGCAGGATCTCCCAGGTCTAAATCCCGCGTTCTTCTGTTGCAGCCGTTCATCCACAACACATACCTCATAAGGTTATATCAGATTGGCTCATATGAGATTAGTTAATATTAGGTTGGATTATATATATTATAATTATATCGTCCCAAACCAAATTTGTTTCGTCTAAAAAACACTGTTGTTGCGCGTCCCATCCTTATATAGCACCGCTTGATTTGAATTTAAAGGTGTCTAAAGAGAACGCTCTAAGCAATTTGTTGGCTTTTTCTAAACTTATATAACATCGGTTGACACCGTTTTAAAGGTATCTGGAGAGAGCGATATAAGCAATCGGCACCGTACCGCAAAGGCATTAATTAATTAATAATTAATTATTAATTAAGAGCTGTAATATGCCGAAATAATTTCTGTCGACGTCAACAGCCTTGTTGCTAGAAGATGTCGTTCAACTCGGGATCCATCCATCCATCCGCAATGGAAAATGCCAACATACATTTTTACACAGCTCTCTAGAAACTATTGAAACGCCTAAAAGCTATGGTTATAAGTTGGTTTAGACACTTTTGATAAACTACACAAAGTGTAAGAGTAAAGGTAAGACCATTTTAGACACCTCTTTAAATAACCTAGAAATGAAAACGTTATAAAACGCACTGCTTTAGACACCTATTTTAATGATACAGCAAAGGTATAAAGGTTCTGTAATACGCATACGGTTATCTCTGACCATACGAATCTTATGGACTGTAGTCAAGTATTCATGAATTCTGCAGTGTCCTTGGCCACAATAGTACCTGCCTTTGCGAGAGATGAGCGCGCATGGTCAGCCAGGAAAGCGGAGGAATTTCGCGTGACCATATTTCACGCCAAGTGGCCGATGGTCATCGGGCATCGCTGACCAAGCGCCTACGTGACGTACGAGAGAATCAAATTATTTCGGTCGGCGAATCGGCGACAAAGGAATAGCTCATAAGCGCCGGCGCGGGCGGGATCGATTGATGTTAGGAGTGATGGATGGACGGATGGATGAACTGATTGATTGATTAATGGATGGAGGGATGGAGGGAGGGTGGGATGACGGATCGGATCGCTGAAGGGATAAATATGGGAAGAATGGATGGGTAGATGGATGGTCATATTTGTATGACCTGCCCCCCTCTCTCCGTAGCAAGATTTTGCTTGGGATCTCGCCTTCTTCTCTCCGCTGCCTAAAGACCTTTCTTTTCCCTCGGGGCTGACACGCTGGGAGCGCCTCTGAATAGTCTATGCTGTGAGAGGCGCTTTATAAATAATTATATAAGATAAGATAAGATATGGATGGATGGATGGATGGATGGGTGGATGGATGGATGGATGGATGGATGGATGGATGGATGGATGGATGGATGGATGGATGGATGGATGGATGGATGGATGGATGGATGGATGGATGGATGGATGGATGGATGGGTGGATGGGTGGATGGGTGGATGGGTGGATGGATGGATGGATGGATGGATGGATGGATGGATGGATTGATGGATGGATGGATGGACTATTTGAAGGGTTGAATGAGGGATTGAAGAAGAAGACCTCAATCCAGTCAAATATATTTTAATCTCTCACATTTCAAAGACTTCTAAAGCGCGGTTTTAAAAAAGAACAAGGAGTAAGACAATAAGGACAGATGAAAGGGTGGATGGAAGTAGGAAAAGAAGGATGAACGGAGGGAGGGAGATAGGGAGGGATGAAAAGAAGGGTAGGGAAGGAAGAAAGAATGACGTGAATATCAGTCAATATGTTAGGGAGCATGCATGTATGTATGAACATTGCAGGGAGAGTATTCTCCACTTGTAGTTGCTTTGTGCTATATTGTATTGTATTATATATGAATTATTTTGTATTGTCTTGTATTACATTTTTTATATTGCATTGTATTGTATTGCATTGTATTGTATTGTCTGTATTGTATTATATTGTATTGTATTATTTTGTTTTGTCTGTATTGCACTGCATTGTATCATATTGTATTGTATTGTATTGTATTGTATTGTATTGTATTGTATTGTATTGTATTGTATTGTATTGTATTGTATTGTATTGTATTGTATTGTATTACACTGTATTGTATCATATTGTATTGTATTGTATTGTATTGTATTGTATTGTGTAGCTCCTGTCGGGACCGCAACGACATCTCAATCTAAAACTCTTGTCAACATCGTCGTCGGCAAGATCAGAAGACGTCGGTAAGATCAAAGAGGACCTACCTGTCTGTCCTGCGATGAACCCAACAGCCGAGAGGATTATCCAAGAGAGATGAAGAGTCTGCAGCAGCAGCAGGACGACGCGACCGACGCACAGACGAACAAACATGACGTCTATGGAGGTCATGAACTCATCTGACCCACTGACCTAATTCTTCTTCCGATAACGTACTAAGATTTAAATGTATCTGAACGCTGTTACGACCTTAACTCAATCAGAACTAAGTTAAAATTAATAACCAAATTAAGGTAATATTAGGTTGAAGTCAAAAGCCTCGATAGCCACAAGATGTCTTTAGAAACTGCAAATAACTGCAGGAATTACTAAACTCAAATTAGACACCTTTATAACGTGTTTACAACGGGATATATATATATTGGTCAATTGCGCTAACTAGTGGTTAGGACACAATCCTTCTTTCACTCTGATCACGGTTAGCAAGCGATAAAACAACGTCGTAGTCTACGGCTGTGGCAGCCGCAAGGTGTCGTTAGAAACTTAAAACTTTACGGATAACTAATCTCAGATTAGACACCTTTAAGACGGATTTATTCAGAGCTATATTTTGGTCAATCGCGAGCAGTGGACTAAATGCCTCTGACTGTCATCACGGTCGAGAAGTGCACGATAAGGTAACTTCGACGTCAACGGCCCTGGCAGCCACAAGATGTCGTTAAACACTGGTATTACTGCCAAGGGTTTGTTTAACTCCGCCAATGCTTGTACTCTGGCAGTGCCAGTCCTAAGTCTGGAGAAAGGAGGAGGGCGACGATAATCATCTTTGTTACGACACAGTGTCGTTAAACAGCAACTAACCAATCAACTTTCATCTCATTTTGTAAGCATAATCTCTGGTATCTGATGCAATATTCTGTCTTTAAACCGTGGAAACTGTTGCTCAGACTTCACCTATTTTACTCCACCACCGCCTGGACTCTGACAGTGCCAGTCCAAACCTTAGATAAAGGAGGAGGCGACTCTAATCATCTTCGTTATGACACAGCATCATGTTAAATGGACACAACGCACGTAAAGCCCTTGATAAACCTGTCCGTTGGCGCTTCGGTGGAGATGTGACGGACGTCAAAGGCTCTGACAGCCGTCAGATGTCGCTAGGCATTCATTGGCAACTGATGTTCTTACTACAGCACGAAGTAATCGCCTAAAGCAACCCATAGTTGTCTTTCTGCGCACTTTCAACGCTCACGTATCTCCATCTTTTCCTCAGCGTAGGTCTACTTCACACCGTACTCAACACTGAGTAGGCCCAATATTGATTTCCATAAACGTCTACACCGTGTTTGATGTTTCCATGTGTCTACCAAGGACTGCTACGCCGTACCAACTTCGAGAAAGATATAAAAACAATCCGTTTAAACAGTCCCTCATTCGGTATCTCTGTATTTCATCTTACTCGTAATCGTAAACGTAATCTCCACATTTCTAAGTGTTGCTCTAAAGCTAAGCGCAGGGAACAAGCTTATTGACGAGCGCTGCTTCGTGTCAGTGGAGGTTGTCCAGAGATCGATGTCCAGTGGAGATCGGAGTCCGGTTGCCATAGAGACCAGAGAGAGGATGAGGATGAGGCAGAGCAGAGGCTGAGACGGGATTCTTTGAGAACGATAATTAATCCATTTAAACCGTCGTCCTTCTGTCTTCGTATTTCCTCCAAGAATTTATCGACGGTCTTTACACGGAGTCGACTGATCAAGAATGGACTGACAATCGATAGATTACGTTCCACCGGATCCCATTGGTTCTGCCAGAGTGCACCGACAACAATGACCCTACGAATCCACTTATAGAACAATCCTTAGGTAGCATCCTTGATACGCTATTGTATTGTATTGTACTATGTTGCATTGTTCCTCCTAAGGACCACATTCGTATTCGTCATTTCCCAGAGTAGGCCTATAAGCATTGCTACGACATTCTCTCCTCTGAGTCGCCGTTCTCATTCCAGTCACAATCGAAATCTCGCGACGTCTCGTGAAGAAGAAGGCCACCTACCGGCGTAGTATTCACCGACGCTCAGTCAAACCAGTCAGGTTGTCATCCAGGTCTTGTTGACATGATCAAATCCTAATGACTTCTAAAGCGCCCTGGTCATACCGTTGAAGGCAACAAACGACGACCTCTCCTACGTTGACTGCACACAGCAGAGTTGTATACTTAGAACACAGACCGACGACAATAATAACCAACACATTTTCTCACAGCAGACGACGTATCGTACACAGATACCCCGCGTGACGTCATTCGGCGACCACCAGCGCCGCCTGGCGACTCGAATCGCGTCGTCGTCGCCGCAGATGGCTGAGGGAGCGGCGCATGCGCGCTGGTGCGGGCGTCGGTCGATCGGAGCATCGCAGGCGTCGTCAAACGATTGGCTGCGGCAAGTCGGGCGAGAGGAGGGCGTAATGTAATGTAAATGTGAATAATATGTTGTATTTATAGGCAGTGTTGGTGGTCGAATTGAATATCGAGAGACGGTGGAGCTCCATGTCATTGTTGTAAATCTAACATCAAAGTCAATCTGAATAATACAAAACGGATACTCGCTATTCAAATGTAGAGCCAATATTCGCTATTCGAATCCATATCTGATACTCGCTATTGAATATCGAGTATCCGTTATGGATTTGAGTAGCGAATATAAGTTCTACAGTTGAATAGCGGCTATTCAACTGTAGAACTTATATTCGCTACTCAAATCCATAACGGATACTCGATATTCGACTCTAACACCGATACGGTTACTCGTTAATCCAATCTACAACAGACACTCGCTATTAAACTATATCGTCAACTGTTATAGCATGAAACATTTTAATATAAACCATTAAACAACTGGTGACAAAAGACGAGTTTTGCATTATACTGTCAAATATACGAACATATAAATTTTATAAATTTGAACAGAATAAATACATTGGGGCATTAAAAATACACCCAAAAGAAATACGCTTAACAGTTTTGTGTGGGGGAACCTCTTCATGTCATATCCGGCGGGTCTAAATACAACCACTGCTGCATTCTGACGATTGTCATTTCGTGGTTGAAC
>OY744609.1:1000215-1105215 GCA_963556255.1 Allolobophora icterica
CATCATCATCATCATCATCATCATCATCATCATCATCATCATCATCATCATCATCATCATCATCATCATCATGTTTTACACCAGAAAAGCAATATCTTTATAGACGGAATCACGGAAACGCAAAATATTTCAGGAGAAAGCTAAGCGCCATGAGTACTTCTTTTTTATGGACAATGTCCAGCTCTTTCCAAAATAACGATGCCCTTTGTGTTTAACGACATCTTACGGCTGAAACGTACTTCACATGCTTTGATAACAAGGATTATCAGTGTTGCTCTCCTCCTCTATCCAAGCTTTTGACTGGCGCCAAATGAGTGTAAGACAATGGCTGAGATAAATTGGATCCAAATCATCCAACCAACACATAAATGACATCTTGTAACAAAATGCGATGGGAAATGTTCGTACAATTCTCACCACTGTAGCATAAGAGTTATCGTAATCACGTGGACATTTACGAAAATGAGGCATAAAGTATGGCGAGACTGAAGGTTGACTAATATTTAAGTCGTTGCTAAATATATAACAGATAAGGGAAGCGTTTTAAAGGTGTAACTGCTTTGCATTTGAAATGAACGTTCAAGTTTTCAACGATATTCTGGTAGTCGCAAAGGCCGTCAAAGTTAACGTTCTATAAACGACCGAATATCATAATAAAATTAGCACAACAAAGTCGTAATGATCGAGGTCAGTATCCAGAAGATCAGTCCGTAGAATATAATAGAGAGGCAGCCTGTGGTCGATTAGCAATTGAAAGAGGTCCGTTTTAAAGCATCTAGTCTATCAATGCATGTCAGGTCAAAGTGACTTGGGATTCAAATAAACTTTATTTTATTAGAGTTTAGTTTGCTAATTTGAAATAATAAATCAAAAAAGCTAGAGAGTAATGTGAAATCAATAACTGAGAGTTAGAGTTCTTAATTGGCGTAAGAACACTCAATGAATCCGAGAAAACCGCAAATGTACAATAATTATTATAACATTTGCAGTTTCTTCTTCTTCTTCTTCTGGTTCTCTGCCTTCAGGCTGGTTCAAAGTCCGACGTCACCACTCCTCTCGATTTTGAGCCTCTTCTTTGAGTCTTTTGTATCCTTCCTTCATCGTCAAATCCAGCATAATCTCTTTCCGTTTTGTGAATGCCTCATTACCCAGTGTTATTCTTCTTTTAATTTCTTTATGGAACTTCGCATCTGTCGTGACCGTGCTTCCTAAGTAGGCCTAGGAGAATTCTTTAACTTGCTCTATTTCCTCTCCACCGAATTTCTATTCTGACTATAATTTCTTCGCTTTTACTTATCCTCAATACCTTCGTCTTTGGAATTTTATTTCCAGTTTAAGATCCATTAAACAGTTTCTATAAAATTAATAAGGTAGGATCCAGTTACATCTCAAGGCAGCAAAGGCCGTTGACGTAGGCGGAAATTAGTTGGGCTAAATTTTAATACACCTCGCCACGAGCAAGTCAGATAACGAGCGTGTTACAGGTGTGTTGGCCTAACTGTCGAAACGAAGTTGTTGGAAACTATTCGAAATTATTAATTGTACCGATAGCGAGACTTACTTATCGCGTCGTCAATACACAAATTGAAGGTGTCGAAGAAGCGCATTATATTTTTCGCGCTATCGATGGGTTTTTACGAAATGCACAACCGATGGGACGCCAAAACAAGCCATAATCAGGTCAATACCGAGAAGACCAATCTGTAAAACTTTAATCTTTTCCGTCGCGTTTTATCTGTCGATTATAATCGATGGTTTTCAAAAGTTTCAGAAGTCTCAGAGCATTAGGCCTAAAGGCTGTTGACTTCGTTAGAAGAATTTTTTTGAACAGTTCTCACCGTTCGTGTGACTAACAGAGGCACATTGAAAGCTATGCAAGTCTATTGTTAACGACATCGTATGACTGCGACTGAGAGCGGTGTTCACGTCGCCCTCATCCTTCATCGAGGCTTGGGACTAGCATTACCAAAGTAGTTGCTGCAAGTTATGTAGGCCTAAGGATCCAGAGTTTGATATCATCTTATGGCCAACTAGGTCAAGCAATGTAATACAGATAATCAGGGGCGTCTACACCATAGAAACCTTGGAGCAAATGCTCCATCCAAGAAATAGGGGGGGGGGAAAGATTTGTCCATGTGTTTGCCACCATTTTAGGGGGGAAGGACCGGGGAGGGGGGAAGAAGAGGGGAAAAGGGACGTTGCTCCAATGACTTAGGGGGGGGATAGACGCCCCTGCAGATAATACAATGTAAGGAAGGAAGGTTTTAAACCGCCAGGTGTTGAGACATATCTGTACTTGGATTCTTTGTTGAATTTAAAGGCAGTCTGATCACTTTGATGGCATGTGGCGACCACTAGCGAATGTACGGTACACATATCTCTATTAATTGTATAGCGCATGCATCGCCACCAAGCGAATGAAAAAGCAGCTTAAAGTTCTATGATGCAACATACGGTAGTGAGTGAGTGAGTGAGTGAGTGAGTGACGCAGGCAGTCAGTCATGTTTCAATCCTCATGTTTCTCCTCCTCCTGCTCCTCCTGCTCCTCTTTCTATCCTCTGATTCCCGCATCCTTTGTTTTTCTTCCTTTTCCTCTCGTCCTCTCCAGTCTTGTTGTCAAGACTTTAAACCTCACGACCAAGACCAAGGCCAAGACTTTGAACCTCAAGACCAAGACCGAGACCAAGACCCAAAAAATCACAATCATATCCAGACTTCTATTCCTTACTAAAAAATTGTCCAGTCGGACTACTTGCTATTTTAACCCTTTGGAAGTGAGGTGAAACATTGGTGAAACGTTTGTGGTGAGGTGGGGTTTGATATACCCCAATACATATTTTTTACTTGCAAGTCGCGATATCAACTACATAACATTAATTGCGAGGTAAACTGTAATTTTATAACCAATTATCAACTAAACTGGTGATTATCACGAACAAATAACTTATTGAAATGGCCAACAGGTGAACTAATAACCATGCAATATCTACTTTGCACGTGCATTTTTCAGTACTCATTCAAAACATTACCAAACGCACGAATAATGTTCGTAATAATGAATCAAGTTTGCATATTATATATTAGGCCTATTGCCCATTTCATTTTTCGGCACTGCGCCGTTACTTTTTTTAATTCGATTAAATCAAAATATATACGAACATTTATGAATTCTTTTTAATATGCAACAAAATAAAAAAAATTGTGCGTTCAATAGTACCCGATGTTGTCTTAAAATGTTCATATTTCACATTTACCAAGGTAGACAAAAATAATCCAAGCTGGTTCCACGTTTTCCGTAGAAAACGCAACGTCGAATAGCTATGGGGTGTGTCAAACCCCACCTCACCTCCAAAGGGTTAATGAACACGTGAGTTTTTAGCATTTTACTCAAGCAACTCTAAATGCAGACTGCAGAGGATTACGAATTCGCATTCACAAATTCCTTCAAGCGAAATGTTATTCCAAATACCTGTTGAGTCTTGGTCTTGGTCTTGGAAGACCAAAACCAAGACTTTGAACCTCAAGAGTCAAGACCAAGATCAAGACCAAGACTTTTGGTCTCAAGGCCAAGACTAAGACTTTTAAAAACGAACTCGAGTGCACTCAGAAACCAAGACCTATGTCTCGAGGACAACAAGACTGATCCTCTCCTCAACACACAGCATTCGAGCCAATCAGTGAACAGCAGCAGCAGTCAGTTTGCATACACACGCACAAACAAACCACAGATAGAAACACACACATACGCACACACACACACACACGCTCACACACACACACGCACGCACACACACACACACACACACACACACACACACACACACACACACGCACGCACGCACACGCACACACACACACACACACACACACACACGCGGAAGAGCGTTTCTTTGTCGGCTGAGGAGAGAGACAGAGAAAGAGAGAGGCATTGTCAGAGAGACAGAGTGAGACACAGAGACAGACAGAGACAGACAGAGAGACAGAAACACAGAGAGATATTCACGCAACAGCCGACAGACAGATAGACAGACGGTCGGGCAGACAGACAAATGGACAGACAGACAGACAGACAGACAGACAGAAAGACAGACTGTCGGACATGATATAAAGTCAATATTCCCGGGCGCTTCGTCACTGGATTGCGTCATTGGCCTACTTCTCTTCTCGTGTCTCTCTCTGTCTGGCTACAGCTCTTTGTCTATGTCCCGGTCTTTGTCTGTCTGTCTATCTGTGTGTCTGTCTCTGTGTCAGTCTGTCTGTGCGTCTGTCTGTTTGTGTGCCCGTCTGTCTGCCTTTCTGAGTATGTATACGTCTGTATCTGACTGTTGTCTCAGGTCACGTCGAGAGCCCCTCTGAGTAGTTTTTCCTGGAGTTGCGCCAAATAAATTCTATACTTGCATAAATAAATAAATAAAAAATATAAATAAATAAATAAATAAATGAATAAATAAATAAATAAATAAATAAATACATAAAATTACATACATACATACATTGGATACATACATACATACATACATACCAGGTAATAAATCTTTATCAACTGTAAAACAGTTTCATCGACGAGGTTTAGGACACACGCATTTTAAAGTATAACAAAATTATGTAATTTAAATTGAAAAAATTGAAAAAAACTTAAATTTAAGGCACAAAAATTGTATGCCGAAGACGATTGGAATCGACATTTTCCTTGGAAGAGCGCAACACAATTCTTGCCTTCTCCGAATACATTATATCGATGATCACACTCTAACCGATTTCGTCGAATCCTAAGATCATCGAAAACGATCGATCAAGGCTCAGATCGATTACTCAGATGAACAGACAGAGGGACAGACGGACAGAGGGACAGACAAAAGGACACAAAGAGGGACAGACAAACGCTGAAGACTGATTCTGCCATTCGTGGATGCTTTTTCCTGTTACGTCGTTTGCCTCACTTCAAGTTGTAGATAAATCGCACCGGGCCGGATAAGCTTTTACATCGTAGGTAAGTAAGTAGCTGAAGATTTGCGCTTGATCTAATATTTTCTATAAATCGTAATCTAATGTAATCAAATTTGTAGACTTCTGTAGCGCTTCAATGTTGGTCGATTCTGGACAAAATTACTTTCCAAATAACAATCCACTTGACGGAATATTGAATAAGCTAGGTCTACTCCAGCTATTCGACCCAAGCCTTTCCATGTGCAGGCGCAGAATAAATGGTCTTCTACAATACTCATGATTAGGTCATAATCTCGACATATCGTTTGCAAACGATATCAGATAGGCACGCCTGCCTAAAGGTCATCCCCATTTTCTTTAGTCATTCCCAAGTTTGCTCGTTCTCAACGAAACTCTCCTCTCTCTAGTCTCTGGTAATCGGAGTCTGCCATCCATTGGACATCGATCTTTGGACAACCCCTCTGACACAACGCAGCGCTTGTCAGAACGCTAGTGCTTAGCCTAGCTGTAGAGTAGCTCTTTAGAAATTTGGAGTTTAAAGTTGGGAAATATGATAATCCCTGATCAACCCTCAGTTACCTTTGTTAACCCAAACATCCTTTCTGACATTTCGTTATTAAGCTGGTGCCCAGCGCTTGTTTTTAAAGTAGCCTAGCCTAGCGATTGAGAAATCGGGAGATAACGAATACATGTATGTTCCTCATGTAATGTATTGAGTAAGTAACTAAGTTAGTAAGTAAACCTTCCGTTCAATATGACATCTTCTCCGACTCCGCACTATTTTGCACTACTCGACTGCGCCCTTAAACTTTGCAATCGTTGCTCTGTTTTTACTCTTCGGCACAGTTAACATAACTGTTGATAAGTACATGCTGTGATTTTACATCCAGGCACGTAACTAGGCTTTTTCGTTTGGGGGGCTTAAGCCTTGAACATGGCAACATTTACACGGTGTTCATACGAATTTTAGCCGTAAGCATACAACGGCTTGACTTGTTTGGGGGGCTTCAACTTCGTTTGGGGGGCTTAAGCCCCCCCCCAAGCCCAACGCTAGATACGTCCCTGTTTACATCCCTCCCGTCATAACACAGCTTCCGAGTCTCGTCTGTAACGTAAAGTAAAACCCTTACTCCATCCGATGCTGTTACGTCCTTCCCTCCTATCAGGCGCACGCTCACAGGACGTCATTGATCACGTGCGCAATGACGTCATGCGTCACGTGACCGGCCATACCGGCGAGTGCATCTGGTCGACGCAAGATGGCGGCCAACAAGAAAGACGATCAGGTGAGTTTTACGAGCGTTTACGGCGTATTTTCAAGAGAAATTAGACGAAAAATCGACAGAATTATCGAGCCGAGCGGTATACAGTCAAATGGGAGGTTTTCGACGACCCGGTCGGTGTAATTGGGCCGAGAATCGGGGCCGGCTGACCGTGTGCATAAGGAGCGTCCCCGATGGCAGGCACAGTCCGTCTGCTAAACGCTTAGCCGCTGATATGGCGTGCTTGAATTTTGCCGGCCACATTCCGCATTTGTATATAATATTGTCGCTGAGCATCGCTTTTCGTCTGGCCGGGGAATCAGAGATATGTTTATCGTATCGGGTGTTTTTAATAAAAAATTAGGCCCGGATTCCAGGAATTTTGCTTTGTGTTTAGTGACAGACTCGAAGAGGTCGGGTGTTGCGCGTGATTGTCTGACTGTATGGTTTGATGGATGATGAATGGGTGGATCATGGATGAATGTTTTTATGGATAAACAAATGGATGAATGTGGATGGATATCAAATGGCTGGATAGTATCGGATGGATGAATGAATGGATGGACGGATGGACGGACGGATGGATGGACGAAAGGATGGATGAGTGGATTTATGGATGAGTGGATGAATGGATATAAGATGGCAGGATAGTTTTAGATGAATGAATGGATGGATTATTATTATTATTATTACGAACATTCTGAACGTGCATAAAGTCGCACAGAAATGTGAATCTGAGGTGTGGTTTGCCGCATGAATTCATGTAGTTTTGATCACTCAAATCTTTGGGTAAACTTTGTCAAAGTGCCTCATTTATTTAATTGTGAATGTAATCTTGTAAACCTTTTCCACACTTCATGTCATACACTACAGTCTAAAACTTTGTTGGAAAATTACACAGAAATAGTCACACCTGTCTGAGGAAGCAGTGCTACACAAATGATCAAGGATTCTCTTAGACGTGGCACTATATAATAACGATTGGGTTGCACATACGACATTACATTACACGTAAAGATTCCTTTATGAAGTGTAGTGGCTTTTAAGATAACATACATTTGGTTATTGCTGGACGAGGGATGGACCTTGGGATTTCACAAGTACCGAAACTCAGTCAGAGTTAGAGATTAAATTTAATTAAATATTATTGAATTAAACTACGTTGCCCACTGTGCAGATGACGGTCTATTTGGTAGTGTAATGGGTCTGTGCTCCAATGATTATCAGTTTCAGTCTTCTGAGCACTCTAGAACAATTTGTTCATATACACAATCCCCTCTCTGATTGGATGTGGTTTTACTGGCCTTGTGTGCGTATTAAGTTTAACAAACACAAAACTAAATTAAAACAAGTAATTTAAACTTAAAAATGAGCTATGCTGAAGCACTTTCCTGATAAGTTGGAATCTAGCCACCCAAATGTTTTGAGACAGATTGAATGCTATACTGTGCACTGCATTATGTTGCAGTATCAACTGTAAATACTGTTGTTCACACAGTAGGCCTACCAACTGTAAATGATGTTGTTCACATAGTACCAGCTGTAAATACTGTTGTTCACATAGTACCAACAGTAAATACTGTTGTTCGCATAGTACCAGCTGTAAATACTGTTGTTCACATAGTACCAACAGTAAATACTGTTGTTTACATTTCTCGCAAAGCCTTTGAACATTCATAACGAAATCGTAGATGGGATTACATTTCTACACTATGCTGAATTGTACTGCATTCAATTACAATTCACTACATAAGATTAAACGACCTTAACGTTAGTATCTGCTGTTTACTCTATAGTTCCTGTTGAGACTTCATAGATGGACAGTGATACTGCTGACAAAGATGGGCCAATTGGGGCATGCGCTATAATCCCGTGGCTTAACAGAAATTGGGTTGCTGAGGATTTATTTAGCAGATTTTTTATGACGTTCTTTAAGTGTGTCATTCTTGGATGGGCCTACCCCTTGTTTAAAGCATACGAGGCCATCAACGGAACCAAAGCCATTATCAAGTCCAGTGTAGTCCAGCTGGTTTTCAAGTCAAATGAACTTTGGTGGTCCTTCTGTCCTGTGTTGTTCAAATTATCAGACGAATGTGCTTAAGTAATAGTAAGTAGGACTTTACGTACTTATGTAAAAGTAAAACTTAAGTACTCATCACAAATGCTACTTTTGTAAAAGTAAAAAAGTATTCTTCCAAATAATACTTTTAAAGTAAAAAGTAAAAGTACTGAGTATTGTTTCTATAATTCGATCCACTTATTTACTTTCAAGAAGACTAACTTCTCAAAAATGCTTCTCATTGAATCGAGTGCTTTTATGGTTCATTGTTAAGGTCAGTGTGAGAATTGTGGAAAAAGACTGGGATAGGGGTGGCTGTGGGTTAGACTTTGATGAGTTTGATCCACGTGGAGTTAAATATTTTATCCGTATTTTGCAAATGAGAAAATTCAAATATGCAATAGAAAGCTTAAACTCCTTAAACTTAAAGTGATGACCAAATTTATTATTATGCCATTCACTTGGTCATAACTCTCACAATAGAACATTACCTTACATGTACACCATGGAAATTTAATTCTCTTTGTCAGAGACTAGAGTAAAATTATGCGAAATCGCTCTAGCACAACTGAACCCCCACAGACAATTCTCACCCTGTTAAGGTCACAGCATTTCCTAGAACTATGCAATGGATGTTCCAATTTGTCAACGGATTCACTCATTATGAATTGGAGAGTTTAGGGAGAAAACGTATAAAGGTGCAAACTATATCCACTTTTAAAACTTATATTCAAGAAAATTTTGCACTATTTTCAAGCTGTGCAGGAGTTTCTGCCATGAGTGACGTTTTTGGGTAAAGCCTTTCAATTGACCACAGTGGGAAATTACCAGAGCCTATAAATAGATTTCCAATTGTTTGCTGTATACAGATTTATATAGCTCCTTTACCCCGCCTTTTAAAGAAAATGTTATAGCACAATTTTTAGTAACGAACACTGTAACGAATGTAATGTAAATTGTAACGAAGTAAAAGTACTGAAAATGGGTTTAAAATTTACTTTTTTAAAGTAAAAGTATTTCCTTTTTGTGTTACTTCTTAACAAGTAAAAATATTGAAACTTTTACTTAAGTACTGTAACGCGTTACTTTTACTTCATTACTGTACAACACTGCTTCTGTCAGTGGGCTCTTTGCGATTTCAACTTAAAGAACCAACTTAAGTCTATAAATAATGCATTTTGACAACCTTGGCTGTTTAACTTAAAAAAGAGCCATGTCCATTGCACTTGAAGAACGGTTTGGTCAATTATTTCATCTACCATTGGCCTCGTTTCGTGTTTGATGCACCTTTTATTTTTAGACTGCATCTTTTAACATTTGCTGAACATTTGCCCTTGAAAATTTGACTTAATTTCAGCCTACTGTTGCACGCATTTCATCTAAGGTTTGGCTGGCCCCACACTCAGATGGGGGAGGGGGGAGCTCAATGACCGAATTGTTTCCAGGATCTGCCCTTTCAAGCTGGTGGTGTAGAAAGTCATGAAATAGCCGGATTTCTTTTAAAAACTGGCATGGGAGGATCCTTGAAGCAGTACGATCGTTCCTTAGCCGGCCGAGGTCTCTCGCTATTGATCCTGCATGGTCGTCGGCTGCGAGACGTTGACGGCTAGACAGCGACTTCGGGGGAAAGTCGATACGCACTAAATGTTTTTGTGTTAGTTCGTAGGCAGGCAGTACATTGTCTCCAAGGTTCTTCTGACATCCTAGTTTAGCAATGTTTGCCCATCATAACTGGCGGAATACGTGCTCTGTGAGATTTAATTGTGCAAGCTTATTGACGCATCACTTGACTGTCAGTTCTAATTAATTTTAAAATTATTATTCTGTGAACTGAGTTTTGTGTACAGTCTTGCAGTGCGAGATATTGGCGTATATATTTAGTGCGCTTACTTTAGTTTCACGTGTATATGTATATATGATAGATGTATAACGTATAGTCTTAGTGACACGCGCGGCCGGCCAATCTCGGCAGCGGCGCGCTATATGTATATTATTAGAGTTCGCTTAGGCGCACAGAAGACAGGTGTGTCAAGAGGCGCGAAGAATTATGCTGACTAGAGAAGTTTGAATTCGAGTGTGTTCGCTGTAGTAGTGTGGCTGACTAGTTGAGTTGTAATCGAATTGAGTTCTGTCTGTTTGTTTCTTATTAAACTAAAAGATATTAAACTGTGTTGCTGATTAATTCAGGTTATACTTATACGTAGAATTAGTGTTCAAAAGGTGAACGTTAAATAGGCGTTAAGTACGAAGAGAACAAGGATTTAATCAGAAGGATTGTCAACGGAAGGATTGGGTTGACATTATTGGTGGCAGCGGTGGGATAAGAACTCACGGTGGATAAGAACTCACGGTGGAATAAAAACTCACGGTGGAATACATACTCACGGTGGAATAAATACTCACGGTGGATATAAACTCACGGTGGATAAAAATTCACGTTATCACCTCCTTCGGCGGATAGAAGAATCTACGAAGGTGATAAAAGAATTTACAACGGTGTTAGAAGAATCTACGACGGTGTTAGAAGAATCTACGCGTTGTTGCTGTGTGACGAGTTTACGATATCAACGACGGTGGAACACGAGAAACGGTATAAAAAATTTCGTTGTTTTCCACGAACAAATATAAAAGAAATCCCGTTTGTTTATCGATTCACACACCAAGAAAAACCGTGACTTCTTTGAAAAGAGAAATCACCAAAGTAAACAAGTAAGATGGAGAAACTAAGTGCTGAAAGACAAGCAGATATTAAGAAGATGTCTACGGAAAGGCTAAAACAGCGTTTGTTGAAAGCCGGTTTTAAAGACGAACAATTAGAAGGTATGTCACGTGGTGACATGATACAGGAACTCGCTGAAGTGTGGGTTAAAGAAGAAGTCGAAGAAGAAGGTGCCGTTGGCGGTGCCGTAGAAAAGGCTATTGAAAAACCTCCTGCGCCTATGTCTATGGAGATGTTGATGCAGTGGATGATGATGAAAGAAGATAGGGAGGAGAAACGGAGACAAGAAGAGAAAGAGATAAGACAGGAAGAATTGCGTCGTCAGAGAGAGAAAGAAGAGAAAGCAGAGCGTCTGCAGAGAGAGAAAGAAGAGAAAGCGGAACTTGCAAGGCAAGAAGAATTGCGCTTGCAGCGAGAGAAAGAAGAGAAAGAATTGCGCTTGCAGCGAGAGAAAGAAGAGAAAGCAGAACTTGTAAGGCAAGAAGAATTGCGCTTGCAGCGAGAGAAAGAAGAGAAAGCAGAACTTGTAAGGCAAGAGGAATTGCGCCTGCAGAGAGAGAGAGAAGATAAAGCAGAACAAGTGCGTAAGGCAGAACTGGAATTGCAAAAGCATCAGTTTGAGATTCAGTTAGAACAGTTGAAACGAGATAGGGAAGATGCTGAAAGAAGAAGATTGGAGCAGATGATTGAATTTGAAAGAGCTAGAAAAAGTGATGAAGAGGTTCGTCAGCAACAGATTGAAGCAAAGAGAATGCGTGAAGAAGAAAAAGAAAAAGCGCGAACGTTAGAGTTAGAACGCGCCGAACAGATCAGACAAGAAGAACTCAAATTTCAGAAAGAAAGTTTGGAAAAGGCAGAGGCAGAAAGACAAGAACGTCTGAAACTGGAGAAATCAAAATTGACATTGAAAGAAACGCAAATGAGAGAAGAACGGGAAGCAGAAAGAAGGAAACAGCAAGAAAGTGAAACTTTGGTGTCAAAAATTAAGAAAATAGGTGATGCAATGAAGCATGTATTGCCTCAAATGCCAACTGATATGATGGAGGTGCCATTATTCATTCATTCATTCATTCATTCGAAGATTTATATAGCGCCTCTTCAAGGGAACTACTCAGAGGCGCTCCCGACACCAGCACGTTCATATAAGACAGTTTTAAGTTTTGCAAGAAATATGCCAGGGGTGACCCCAGGGCACATGCGGAGCTCTAAGGGAAGTCTATTCCAGACTACCGGGCCAACCACTGAAAAAGCTCGACTTTGCATAGTCGTGGAACGAGCAAATGGAACTAAGAGTACCCCTTTTCCCGCTGAGCGGAGGGAACGTCGGCCTTGGACACCTGAAACTGCGCAGCATAGCTCTCGCAGGTAAGCAGGGGCAGGGCCCTGACAACATCGCCATACTAAGGCAGCGATCCTATATTCTATGCGTAAGCGCATAGGAAGCCAGTGAAGGACCTCCAGCATATATCTAGAGACTTGGCCATGTTTAGGAATATGCCCAATGAGACGGGCTGCAGAGCGCAGAACTCGCTGTAAACACACTATACGACTAGATGGAAGACCAAAATAAAGAGATGAGCAGTAATCAAGGCGTGCTGTGACGAAGGAGTGAACCAGTGTAGCAGTGGCACTGGGCGTTAGCGAACGAGTAACAGTGCGAAGCTGGCGCAGCTGGTAGTAGCAGTTCCTAGTAAGACGGTGTATTTGTGGAGCAAAAGTAAGCTCCTGGTCGAGCCAAACACCAAGATCACGGACAAGAGTTGAGAAGGTATAATTGGGGAATTCAATTGCAAGAGCAGTGAGGTCAAGTTTAGCGAGTTGCTGTCGCGTGCCTAGCCAAATAAATTTGCTTTTGGACGGGTTCAAGCGTAGTCGATTTGACGACATCCACGCTTCCATGGCATCTAAAGTCCCACTCATAACCCGGACTGTTGGAATGGCATTGGTAGAGAGGCAATGCATGTATGCTTGGACATCATCAGCATATTGCTGACTCAGAACTGCATGTGCAGCCAGAAGCGTCGAAAGACCAGAGGTGTAGATGATGTATAAAATAGGTCCTAGGACGGAGCCTTGGGGCAACCCGTACCGTGCAGGGACCCATGAAGACCTAGTGGTGCCATGGATCACACAGAGGAACGTTCATAAAGGAATGAGTTTATCCATTCATAAAAGTCTCCAGAAAGGCCAAACGAAACACGCAACCGTTCTAGCAAGATCTCATGGTCTACAGTGTCGAATGCAGCACTGACGTCAAAGAGTGCTAGTAGTGTGAGTTGGGCCCTGTCAATCGCTCCGTAGATGTCTGAGAGAAGCCGAAGCAGGAGTGTCTCAGTTGAATGGAATCTCCTGAAACCCGATTGACTTGACGGCAGAAGATTATTCTTCTCTAAGTAAGCGACAAGCTGCATAGCGACGACTTTTTCGATGATTTTAGAGAGAAAGGTGACATTTGCTATCGGTCTGTAATTCGTAGGGACATCCGGATCCAGACTATCACTCTTTAAGGCAGGAATCAGGATTGATCTCTTCTGCGTCGGTGGTAAGTCGCATTCCTGAAGAGAGCGATTACAGAGTGTTGTGAGAAGGGGGAGCAGGATATCGATGAATTCCTGGAGTAAGAAGGTGGGAATAGGATCCAGTTCGCAAGACTTGGGTGGCGATGAAAGGATAATGCGGCGTAATTCGTCACTAGTAACCGCATTCAGGACAGATAGATGACAGTCAGTAGGGGGGTGATAGGGTGGCGGCGAACTAGCTGTTGATTGGCGGATGTCGCAGATCTTGGTGTCGAACGAGGTCAAGAAGTCACTCGCTGTAAAGGTTGAAGTGGTCAAAGGACGATTGGGCTGGCGGCGGAAACAGTCGAGAACGCATTTCGTAGTTTTGCTGTGGAAAAGCCGTTTTGGGTGAAATTATTACTACCATTGATGACGCCAAAAGCTCGAACCGTTCTGAATAGATTGTCATTCGATGATCTAGACAATTATGATAGAGTCAAGCAGCACTTATTAAAAGAATTTAAGTTGACTTCGAGAGAATACAGAGCCAGATTTGTGGATGCTAAGAAGACGACAGAAGAGACTTATACGATGTTTACGGCAAGACTGAAGAACTTGCTAAACTATTACGTGAGAAGTCGAAACGTGAACAGAGAGTATGATACGCTCTTTGATTTGCTGGTAGCGGATAAGCTAAAAGAATGTTTACCGCCAGGTCCAATACAGTTTGTATTGTCGAAGGAAGGAACTGACTGTCTTCAAGCTAGTGCAGTGGCAGACCTAGCAGACATTCATGTAAACAATCGAATTGGGTTTGCATTTCCAAATATAAACAGTTATCCTTCTCAACGTTCCGTAAACCAAAGCCAGAGTGGAAAGTGGAAAAGTAATCCAGAAACAGGGAGTCAGTTCAAAGGTAAAGAAGTCAAGGTTAATGTCCCTGTACCCAATGAGACCAGAGAAGTGACGTTTGGTCGTCAGGGATTTAACAAATCGTCAGCGCCGTTTGCCAAGAGGGAAGGCAACACATCGTTTACGCAGTATAAGAGATATGAAGGAAATGAACAACGAGGCATGGTTGTGAAGCGTTGTCACAACTGTGGTTCAGACAAACATTTGGTTAAATTTTGTCCAGTTCCAGTGGCAGCAGCTAGTTCTAGCAGAAATCAAGAACACACAAGGGTGAATTTGATTCAAGTGGTTAGTGATACAGATAATCAAACCGCGAGTCAAGAAAACCAAGAGACTGAAGTGAAGTCAGTAATGAAATGTGGTATTCAAAAAGAAATTCTATTGGATGCTGAAGTTCAGAGAGAAGTCATAGGAAAAGATGACAATCGAATATTGAAGAAATCGTTCTTGCAATATGTCGAGGTTGAAATTCGTGGAGTAGACGGTAAAGAGCCAGTGAAAGTCAAAGCACTGAGCGACTCGGGTGCAGAGATTCCGGTGATTAGTGAAGAATTACTGGAAGGCATGAAGGTGGAACAAATTGGAAAAGTGAATTTGCAATGTGTGGCAGGAGATGCCATTCCTGCGAAGTTAGTGAAAGTCGATGTTAGACTGTGTGGTAGTGACGTGGAAGAAGAGGGATTTCCGCGTAAAATCCAGTGTTCACTTACACCTTATGTCACTTTGATGTGTGCTAGTATTGCAAAGATGGGCAGTACAGAAAGATTCTTGTTACATCCAGAGATAATTGCCGAATTAAAAGCCGTACCACAGATGAAAGTTAAAACGATACAAGGAGATGTGAGTGTACAAGCAAATGTAATGACGAGAGCGCAGAGTCGGAAACAGGAAATGGTAGATGTTGATGAGAAGAGTGAAACTGAAAGTTCAAGTGATGAGGAAAACGAAAGTAATGAGCAACGAAGCTTATCGCGAGATGGTGTAATAGCAGAGATGAACGAGCAAGAGATGGCTGCATGCGAGAATGGCACATTAAATGAAACTGAAGAAGACAATGAATGTGATGTGGGGATAGGAGATTTGTATAGAGATGAAGAGATGGACGAAGAACAAAAGGTGCAGATTGCCGATTCGAAGAAGTTCGAAGAGCAACAGAGAAAGGATGAATCGTTGAAGCCGTGGTGGAAGTTAGCACAAGAGAAAGAATCTGAATTCTGTGTGATCAACGGTTTATTGCATAAGAAATATCAGATATTAGACCAGACGATATATCAACTAGTGTTACCAAAAGAGAGACGAATTAAAGTGATGGAGTTGGCGCATGAATCAGTGTTTGGAGGACATCTAGGAGAAGAGAAAACAAGAGAACGAATAAAATTATCTTTTGTATGGCCAAAGATGAGAAGAGACATTGTGAAATTTTGTAAGTCTTGCGAGAAGTGTCAACTAAAGGCAAGGAGTCTGGTGATGGATAGAGTACCTATCACTCCGGTCTCAAGAGAAGAGGTCGCCTTCAAGAGAATGACGATGGACCTCGTTGGCCCGATCGATCCAGTATCTGCTGCAGGTCACAAGTATTGTTTATGCATTGTGGACTCGTGCACCAGATGGCCTACAATCTTTTTATTAAAATCGCTGACAGCGAAGGCTGTGTGTGAAGCGTTGATGGAACTATTCATGAACGTTGGTGTGCCGTCCGTGATTACAAGTGACCAAGGAACGAACTTCACAGCCAGTTTGACAAGAGAATTTCTCGATTTAATGGGCTGTAGTCCAAGATTCGACACACCAGGACACCCAGAGGCTGCTGGATTAGTAGAAAGATGGAATCAGACATTTAAAAAGATGATCCATCATGTGATAATAGACAACCCGAGGAAATGGCATAAGATAATTCCTTTCACAGTGTGGGCATTACGAGAAGTGCCGAATGCAACTACTGGAGTATCACCATATATGCTTGTCTATGGGAAAATTCCGAGAGGACCATTGGCAATATTAAAAGAGAGTTGGACTAGAGAAATAAACTTACCACCTCACGTTGGAGTTAAACCAGAAAAGTATTTGAAAGAACTCAAAAAAAATATGGAGAAAGCATTATTGTTTGCAGAATCTTACTCTCGAGAAAAGCAATTACAATACACGAATCAGTATAACAAGAGAGCAAAGCACAAAGAATTTGAAGCTGGTGAGAAAGTCATAGTTTTGTATCCAACGTCAACAAACAAACTTATTTCTCGATGGCATGGTCCATGTACGATCATACATCGAAGATCAAAGTACTCTTATTTAGTCGATATGGGTGAAAATGGTCGAAAAATAATTCACGCCAACAAGATCAGAAAATATGTTACTCGAGCATTAAGTTGTGGTCTAATCGTTGAAGAAGATGAAGATTTTGGTTCAGTGGTTGAATTACCAATGAGGAATGAGGTTCAAGATGACAAGAATTCACTTAACCTCGATCCTGAACAAATTAGCCATTTGACAGTAACTCAGCAAGAACAGTTGTTGAAAGTCTTGAACAAATACTGTGATAGATTTTCAGAAAAACCCGGATTATGTACATTGGTTGAACATGAAATTGAACTAAAACCAGGATTTCGTGAAAAGGAATTTGCAGCATATCGAATTCCTTTGATTTATCGAGCAGAAGTGGAACGTCAGATCAAAGAAATGTTAAAAACAAACATTATTAAACCATCATCGAGCAGAATGGCAAGCCCTTTGGTAATTGTTAAAAAGAAAGACGGATCTTTAAGACTTGCCTGTGACTACAGATACATTAACTCATTCACAGTGGATTGTAAATATCCTATGCCGATTGTCAGAGACGTTTTGAACAAAGTTGGAAAGTCTAATGTAATTTCCATTTTGGACTGTCGAAGTGCTTATTGGACTTGTCCTGTAAAACAATCTGATCAATGGAAGACAGCTTTTGTAACACATAATGGACTGTATGAATTTACTCGTGTTCCTTTTGGAATGATAAATTCAGGCCGAACTTTTGTTAAGGCGATAAATTTAGTTTTACAGCCTATAAGTGACTTTGCAGAACCGTATGTTGATGACATTGCTGTGCATTCTGACAATTGGAAAATTCATTTACAGCAGTTAGATGCATTTTTGATGCAAATGAGATTGCATAACGTTACTTTGAATTTGAAAAAATGCATATTTGGTAAGAGTGAGGTAAGGTTTATCGGTCATGTGGTTGGGTCTGGTAAGATAAAGATGAATCCAGACAGAATTGAAAGTTTGAGTAATTTGAAGATCCCAGAAACTAAGAAGCAAGTTAAGCAACTGCTTGGATTTTTTAATTATTACAGACAGTTTATTAAGGACTTTGCACAGATTGCGAAACCTTTATCTGATTTAACTAGTAAACGTGTTTCTGATAAGATTGATTGGACTGTTGAACATCAGCAAGCATTTGATTTACTTAAAGAGGCTGTGCGATCCAAAGTAGTGTTATATGTTTTTGAAGTGGGAAAACCATTCAATTTGTACTGCGATAGTAGTGACTTTGCAGTTGGGGCTGTTTTAACACAGATGGACGACAAGGGAATAGAACGCCCTGTGTCATTTATCAGTCAGAAATTAACTGATACCCAGAAGAGATGGGCTACTGTGGAAAAGGAAGCCTATGCTATTGTTTGGGCTCTAAACAAGTTAAAAGAAATTATAATTGGATCGAAAATTTTCATTTTTACTGATCACAATCCTCTTACATACTTGACTGAGTCAATGTCTAAGTCTGCTAAACTTGTGCGTTGGGCGTTAGCCTTACAAACTTTTGATGTTGAGGTGAAGTACAAGAAGGGCAGATTGAATGTTATTGCTGATTGTTTGTCAAGGTTATAAGTAATCGTAAGACTGTTCATTAATTAGTTAGATATATATATATATATATGTTTCATGTATTTTGGTAATTTCGCAAATTTTGAAATTTAATTTGCTCAATTCCAGAAAAAGGAAGGAGGTAATGTGAACTGAGTTTTGTGTACAGTCTTGCAGTGCGAGATATTGGCGTATATATTTAGTGCGCTTACTTTAGTTTCACGTGTATATGTATATATGATAGATGTATAACGTATAGTCTTAGTGACACGCGCGGCCGGCCAATCTCGGCAGCGGCGCGCTATATGTATATTATTAGAGTTCGCTTAGGCGCACAGAAGACAGGTGTGTCAAGAGGCGCGAAGAATTATGCTGACTAGAGAAGTTTGAATTCGAGTGTGTTCGCTGTAGTAGTGTGGCTGACTAGTTGAGTTGTAATCGAATTGAGTTCTGTCTGTTTGTTTCTTATTAAACTAAAAGATATTAAACTGTGTTGCTGATTAATTCAGGTTATACTTATACGTAGAATTAGTGTTCAAAAGGTGAACGTTAAATAGGCGTTAAGTACGAAGAGAACAAGGATTTAATCAGAAGGATTGTCAACGGAAGGATTGGGTTGACATATTCTTTATTATTATTATTATTATTATTATTTTTTTTTGCCCCAAGGTACATATGATCCCTTGGGGACTTAAATATTAATTAAAATAAGCAAATAATCTGGAACGGCCTCTATTCCTCAGGATTCGAGAGAGGGAAAGTGCTGCGGAAAGCTACTGTATTATTATTATTTTTTTTTATTTTTTTTATTTTTTTGCCCCGAGGTATACAGGATCCCTCAGGGACTTCAATATTAATTAATGTAACATCCGGAAAATCAAGCCTCGTCGTCCGGAGGCTCTGGGAATGTCATGTTATTATTATTATTATTATTATTATTATTGTTATTGTCACTATTATTGTTATTATTGTTATGGTTCTTTTCACTCATAAAATCAAGTTCAACGCCGCTGCCTCCGTTAAGAAGGCGATGGATATCGACGGCTTTGTTGTTCTTTGGCTCCGGGCAGCTTTGACATGGCGCCTTGGAAAGCCACTGCGTTGAAACGCTGCACCATCACCGATAGGCTCTTGAATAGGAAGTTTGTTTCGCGGGAGTCATCGGTGGTTTTCGACAGCCGGCGACCAATTTCCGATAGAAAGGCGAGGCCCTCTCTGTTAAGGGGACCGAAGGTTTCCACAGCTACAGGTATGAAGATGTATCGCTTCTGTAGCTCAGAGTATTTGATGTACTTTCTCGCGGCAGCCACCTCCGCCGCCCCTCCTGCCGTGGCCGCCGTTGCTGTGATGTAAGAGGCGGCCACCGTGTCCACCACCGTCGCGTCCCACAATAGGGACAGCCCGTCGCTCCACGGTATTAGGGTCTGGCCATCCGGTCTCTTACCATCCGACCTGGATAAGCCGGACGGCTCCTTGACTGCCGGGGTGCCGGCTCTGTATTATTATTATTATTATTATTATTATTATTATTATTATTATTATTATTATTATTATTATTATTATTATTATTATTATAATTATTATTATTATTATTATTATTATTAGTAGTAGTAGTAGTAGTAGTAGTATTAGTAGTAGTAGTAGTATTATTATTAGTATTGTTATTGTTAATGAGCAACTTCTACAGTGCCAGTGTCCAGAGGTGTCTATCCCCCTAAGTCATTGGAGCAACTTCCCCTTTCCCCCTTCTTCTTCCCCTTCCCTTCCTTCCCCCCCCCTAAAATGGTGACACACACACTGAAAGATCTCCCCCCATTTCTTGGATGGAGCATTTGTACACTCAGATGGAGAGAGAGACACAGAGAGAGAGACAGCCTTTCTAGTTGTAATTAGTAACTTCTATTGCGCCGGTGTCTAATGAACAAGGCATCAGTCGATGGCACACCAAAACCGAGCCGTAATGAGGTCAATATCCCGAAGATCAGTCCGTAAGACAGAGAGGCAGCCTATGGCGGATAAGTAATTTGAAGAGATAAGTTTTAAGTTGAGAACGAAATGACACTTGTAAGAAACAGGGAGTGTAGGTCCAGCAACCATAAAAGTCGATAAGTAATCAGGAAAACATATGTTTTAAATTGAGAACGAAATGCCACAAGCTTTCTAGCAGATTGAACACATACAGATAGGGAATTACAAAATTTAGGTCCAGCAACAGAAAATGCTGGACAGTTCTATAGCTTCTTTTATCCAAAGATAGGCAATCAGATGACCTTGTTGAATGGTGCTGAGACTGTGGAACAAGAACTGATTTTAAGTACTTTGCTTTTTGAATAGATGTTGTAATATTTTATAGTAATTATTTGAGTTGTCCCAACTTACATGTAACGAAAAACGAACTTGTGGTTTCAATGCCCTATTATTCACTGATCCTCATCTATGTTATTCGCTATTACCAGCCTTACAAAATCATTCTCATCTCATTTCACAAACAGCTGAAGAGTTTTCTGTTTCCAGCTGCCTTCACTTTTGAGGTTAATTCGTAGACAAAAGCAATATGAATATTTGATAAGTAATAGTCGGTCATGACAGATGCAGAGCCATGCCCTGCTGGGAAGAGCGTGCCACTACATGAACATTTGATGTTCATGCAGCATCGTGAGCATCGTGTTCCTGGCACTGTGTGATGTTCAATTGTTCATGGCACTATGATGTTCATGGCACTGTGTGATGTTCAAGACACTGATGTTCATGGCAGTGTGTGATGTTCATGGCACATCATGAACATCACAATGCCATCAACATCAATCACACAGATTGATGTTGATGGCAATTGTGAAGTTCATGGCACTGTATGATGTTCATGGCAGTGTGTGATGTTCATGGCACTGTGTGATGTTCATGGCAGTGTGTGATGTTCATGGCACTGTGTGATGTTCGTGACACTGTGTGATGTTCTTGGCACTGTGTGATGTTCATGGCACTGCCTCTGTAATTGTAATATCAAGAATTCCACACTGCCCAAATAAGCAAAGTCGCTGGAATCAGATTATGCACAGGCGCTCAGTCAGTACAAATTGATATCAAATAAGGTCAAAATCTTTTCCAGGTCAAGATCCAAAGAGTTGGGCGGGCAGATAGTGAATGTGAACCATAGTGGTACCCTTTACGTGGTCACTGGCACCAGCGTATGCTTATTAACGAGTGCTTTAAATATAGTTTATGGTTTGCTAGGAAATATGTCAATTGATTCTAAGTACTGTTCATTTCTACAAAGGCGACAGTTAATTACAAATATCTGTGGCAACAAATGTTTGTTTTGCAACTAGGTTGGGAAAGAAATTAACACTACTACAAGCACCATTCATCTGTTGATTTTTGCTAATGAAACCAGAAGCAGTTACCATAGTCAAGGAATGAGTTTTGTGACACCCCAGCATAGATTATCTGTAGATGAAGATTGAAGAATCAGGCTGGGTAGGAATCGCTATTTTTAAGAACTTTGCTAGTCACGTGTAGTCAAAGTGAACTGAAAGCACTGCGAAAAAATCCCTGTTGAAGAGTTGATAGAATTTCAGTTTGAAGGCAGTCAGGAATTCAGCCTACATGGGAAAGTCTCTTTACTGTGGAAAGGTATGAATCTAGGATAGAGATCCGTAGGCCTATCCTTAGCATTTTTATTACACACTGCAGGTTTGTAAATTAATCCACCCTTCTCACTTATCCCTACCCAAATTTTCCACAGGCTATGCCTTCCTTCTCTTGGCAGGTAGGTATAACACACCTGTGCTGCCCATACAATCAAAACTTAAGTAAGTTTGTGGTAGCAACTCCACTTTTTCTGGCTAAACCTTACCTCTCATCTACCGTTTCCTAGTGTAAGTCTTTTTACCTGGAAGGATCCCACAGTTTTAAAGGGCTATCTAAGATACAGCATGCATTCGTGAATATCCTTTAACTCAGATCACTCGGTTTGTTCATGCAACTTCAATCAGTACAAGCCCGGTGGCGGTTCTACTTGGGGGGGGAAGGGAGGGGCTGTAGCCCCTAGCTGAAAAGTTAGCCCCATCGTTATTCTTAGCCCCCTATACACATTTTAGCCCCCCAGTTTAATGTTTAGTTTGCCATACATTGCTTGCAGTGTTTGTTGGTAATAAAGCCTCCTAATCTCCTAATGTTTAATTCTCATTTAGATCAAGTGACTTTATAGCCAACCCCCACCCAGTCCAAAAACTCTAGAACCACCACTGTATAAACCACCTAACAGGAACTTGAAAATGTGCCCATGGAAAGAGCGTTTCCTGTTACACGGATTCACAGCTATACAGAGAGATGGAATGTGTGGGGCTCTGCGAAAAGTCGGATGCCACCGGAGTAGTAAAACACTGCACGGAGTTGTAAAACCACTGCACTCTAAGTTTATGCAGTGATAATAAACGTATACGGTAAGACAGAATGCGGTGAACGTTGCCATCGATTTTCCTTTCATATGGCTAACATTTGCTGTCGGTTTGTGACACTCCCGGTCGGTTCCGTATGTTTACAGATCTTCAGAGATCGGCAAAGAAACAATTTCGTTTTGATGGAAATCAGCCGCCTACCGCGTCTACCGCGCAGTTCTCGATTGAAGGACTGAAATAAACGCATTTATCAGATGCCAAGTTATGCCCGGCATCTTTTATCTATTCACTGAAATCTTATCAGGATGATCCACAACATACCGACCGCCTCTTTTCGACCATTATTGCAGCCGCTAGCCTTTGTTTGGCACCTAATGAAATGGCATGCCAGCACTGCGATGCCTCCTCGCGTTGATGTACCGACAAATGATCAATACCTAAGAGACTTTGGACTGCGAAGCCTGGGAGGTGTTTACCGTGTCTGGCAAAATATTTAATCTTTGTGGACATCCATTACTAATGACATCCGAGAAACCCCATGCTTTCGTTGTGCAGGCCACTGGTTGCAGCTTTTCAGTTGTGCCCGGAAACCTCGGAGGATATTAGGCGTCCCCAGGGTCGCAGTTAGAGTTACAGGAAAATCCTATGCGTCAGTGTTGAAGTTGCTTAGAACCTCCTCATTGTGAAAAGTGTGCGGAAATGCCATCTGTGGGTCGTTTTGATTTCAGAAGGCCTTGAGTGGGGGATTCCAGGAGTAATTTGATACCAGCAATTTGGAAACCAGTGGATTGGATTGCATTCTGAGTGTAAGGTTGTGAAAATGGCAAATGCGCTGGTTTTAAATCTCATCACTCTATTATAAACTGCAGAAAATGAACGACGTTCAATCCGGTTTTGATGCTCTGCTTTGATTTCAACCGCAAAAATTATGATGTTAAGCTTTTCTTGTTCAGTTGCTTAGATATAATACTCAACCTTCCATTGTTGTACGGCACAATGAAACAATGGGACAACTGTTTTCAGGTTCTATAAGTCAATCACATATTGCTAATGCTAATTCCTACCCTAATCCACCCGATCATCCGCCTTCCAGGTTTTCTCGTCCTCAACGAAGCCCGCCTTAGCAGCTGCTCTGCCTCCTGTATCTGGTCTCTGACTACCGGACTCGGACCTCCCCTGGATATCGATTTGTTGACTGTCTGATACGACACAGCGTCTGGAATAAGCTGTCCCCTACGCTTAACTTTAGACAAGTACTTTTGAAATTTGGATTTTACGCTTATGATTACTATTGCTAATTTTAAGTGACATCTGATTGTTCAAATGTTAGACTAACTGTTGAAAAGAAAGCCTACGCAAGTGCGCATTTCTACACCATCTGCGAGCTATTTCTCATGTATTCATGATTGACACCACGCTTGTGTTTACGGCTTGCAACATATTCGAGTTACACAGCCGAGAAGGAGAGATCAAGATGCCTGCACAAGTCTCCAGCAGCAGCTTCGTCTTGCTTCCGAGAAAGACTGATGTCTCCAGTACTATTATTGGTCGTGTCGCAGTCTTCCTAGCACGCACCAAGATGCAGTTTTTCGCTGGCTTGCCGACAGCTCGACATTCCGGTTCAGCAACTGATCGATAATGCCACGGATTTTTTGCACTTGATCAGATTAAGCTGCATATTAATCGACGCTTCGAAGCAGTCTGTGCCGACATTCTTCTGCATTTTCCTCTTTTTGCTTGAATCTACGTGCTTTCCCTCGAAATCACCCTGAATAATTTATCCCCTTCCTTTGCCAGAGCTTAATTTGACAGGTGACGCTTGCAGTCTTCTTAGGCGTGGCGGATGATGGTTGCTTGCCCTCAGGATGTATGTGAGATTTGGAAAAGTACTCTTGGCTTGCGCATTATAAAGTTAATTTTTCCTTTTTAGCTGTCACCATGGATAGGAATAAGCTGCCACAATTTCACTTTTGCCTGTGGGTGACTCAAAAAGTTGGTGTAAAAATTAATTCTCTTCAGCAATTTGTAATTATTTTGAAGCTGAAAATTCACGTGACAAAGATTATGCTCTCTCTATCATGCACATGTTCTCTGCCATAACCATAACCATTCAACTATTGTTGCCAGGAGAACCAGCAGAAGACAATGAACACAATATACAGTAATGTTGGGATACAATAGGAAGCCCCAAGCTACCACTGATTAGGATCGCCCATGTATCTTTCAACAAATGTAGAATGACATCATTTTGTATGTCCTATATTAGTCCAACTGGACTATGAAGCATAAAGGAGCCAAAACAGAACAATAATGTAAATGAAAGACAAAAACCTTAATTAATAAAGCAGAATATCATATAATAATTATAATTATTTATTTTATCAGTTAGGTATACACGCATTGATTTTTTAAATGATGAAAGATTAGGCAAACTACGGATATCGTGGGATAGACTATTCCAAACTTTGTGGTCATAAATTATATGCATGCTTATTAATCTAGTTTTGAAAAAAAACTAATAATCTGGAAATTAGTTCTAATCTCAGATTTTGTTGTGAAGTTGAAGCTATATGTGGGAATCAGGAATTGAGGATATCAGCATATACTGCCATTATGCCAGTGGCACTCCTAATTAATTTTCATCTTGACAGTAAAATTAATTTACAATCCAGACTGTAAAATTTGTGTGAAATCATTTAAGAGTTGACACTTTGAGAGAAAGGACTTAAGTTTTTTAAACAGTTTCTAGCACGTGACATGCATTGAGTAAAGATCTTTTTTTGTAAGAATATATGCATGACCATAGATTCAGACTGTTGACTGCTGGGCTTAACTGTAACCTTGGATATATTTAAAAGCATTCTGAAGAGTTTTGTTTCCACAGTTCCAATTAATTGTGATTGGGGATTTTCAATATTACCACACAGCCAGTGGCGTCTAACCCACCCAAAAGTAAATGGAGAATCAACCCCCCCCAAATTTACCCCCTGAAATACACATTTTGGTGTTTTCTGAGATTCTGCAGTGGGAGAGACGCCAATCGTCTTTGATATGACGGCGTCGTAAAATAAACGAATTAATCAGTCATTCTGAGACAGTTAGGCCTAGAGATTAATGAAGTAATGGATGACTTACCTGAATGTTTTTTCTACTTTATACCCTAATAGGTGCTGAGTTTACGTATAGACTGACAGTGCCCAAAGAGAGTCAAAGCAATTATCGCGCGTAGCGCGAAAAAATTTGTTGGGACCTTTCCGGATTTTAAATATTTTTGCTTTGTTGGATTTGGCTATATTATCACACGGGACAAAGGAGCTATCATGAAAAAATGCAACCCCCCCACTTTCAGCCAAAATATGTCAAACCCCCCCACTTTTGAAGTTCGATGGAGATCGTTCTCCACACTCCACCATTGGTAGACGCCACTGCACACAGCGTTTAAGTAAATCGTGTGTTTAGCTTATCCCTCTTTGTGGCATATAAGTCCATTATCTGTGCTCTGCCTTCTGCTTAAGACTTGCATGTCAAGATGTTTGCATACCGTTGGCTGACAGTAGTTTACTTTGCTGGAAGTTCTTGACAGAGTCATCTGTCTGGCTGTCCATTCGACACGGTCATCTGTCTAGATATCCATTTACTCTTCTTCACTGCAGTCTAAGCAGCAACTGGATCTTTGTGCTTTCCCATTCGTCACAGTCATCTGTCTAGATGTCCATTTATCCCCTGCACAGTCTAAACAGCAGAGTGAGCTTTGTCCTTTCCCATTCATCATCCTGGTTTCGTATAATATTGGTTGAGCATGACTTCTCAGTGACATATGCGTTTGTGGTTGAAGTATTCAGACTTCTGAAATTCTGGTTGTGGAAGTGTACTATAGAGATGTCTTGTCTCTTAGCTCTTGCGGTTGTCGAGTGCACGCAAACCAACAGATTTCAGCTTTAAGTACAATGCAGGCCTATATTGCATTATCTATAAAGTTCTTTGCTGATCTATGCGTTTGTATGCATTTTATTTTGAACAGTACTAGGCCTATTGTACTTTTTATGCTGTTATTCTGCCAGGCTTGAGAGTAGTTTTCCAGGAACGGTAGGTCATATTTACTGGCGAAAGCTGTATTTGTTCAGCCAAAAAGGAAAAGGGATGAAGCATCTTGAATTGAAAAATTCAGTGTAAAGTAGAAGTTTTGTACTGGCTGAACACTGACAGCAAAAAAACTCTCACGTAGTCAAACAGGTTAAATGTGTCGTCTTCCTCTCAAGCAAGTCCTGTCTGAAGATATTACGGCTTCGATACAGCTTAATTCTATCTCACTTGGAACAGTTTCTGACAAGCCGTTAATGATGGATGCCTTGGGCTTGCAAGCCAACCCCCGAATCCGCCCGCATCCGTGACAGAGGACGATGAGGAAGGAACTCGGTATTGCTGCCTTGCGGAGTGCGGGTCATGCCACATCTGTCTGGCGCTTAAATCTTATCGGTCTCTGCGCTTGGGTGAACCAGGAGTGCGCTGAATCGGAACTCGTCTGTTTCAAAGGCCTCTCTGTGGATCCGCTGTTGTCGAACCCAGAGATCGGTCAACTTTAAACTGTCCTTTCACCTCTCTAGGATGCTACAGTTTCTGATTAATATCAATCTGCTCGAGATTTTTACTTGACTGTCTCGATCATGTGTCGTATGTGTTGCTTGCATTTTAGACTAACTTCTCTGAATTCTGTCTGAAATTGCTTTTACACCTTTGGGGAATCGAAATACTTTAATTAGTATTATGTGTGTTATTATTATTATTATTATTATTATTATTATTATTTTTATTATTATTATTATTATTATTATTATTATTATTATATTTTTTTGCCCCGAGGTATACAGGATCCCTCAGGGACTTGAATATTAACTAAAATGGAAAATAAATTGTCCGGAATGGCCCTATTCATCTATTTCCCGACCGGCAAAAGTGCTCGAAAAAGCCACTGCGTTAAAACGATGTTACATTATTATTATTATTATTATTATTATTATTATTATTATTATTATTATTATTATTATTATTATTATTATTATTATTATTATTATTATTATTATTATTATTAATTTATGAGCACACAGTTGTATATGAACCATATACACTTGACCAAGAAAAGAGGCAAGGGAAGACCAATAATTTTCAAAAATTCAAGACAAAGGCAAACTTAGAATTGCTAATTAACTGTCACGGTGACCGTTTTGCGTAATTGAGTAGCTGGCTGCATAGTAAATCTTCGCAGAGTGAGAGGACTAAGCCTGGTCTCCACTGGTGCTCATTATTTGTGTGACGTGCTAAGGGATTTTCGAGTGATTTACGATTGTTAACCTTGTCTTTCTGTTGATGATGATGATGAATGTTAGGCTTTTCTTTTCCTCTCACTCCACACACTTAAAAGCAGAGATTCTGCCAGGTTGCCATTTCAGTTCATGTGTGGCATTTACTATTAGTTTAGCCTGTTCGAGCAGAAATTAATGGTTTAAGCTGTGCCTTTGCATTTTACAACAATGGTGCATTGTGATACATTTGCATTCAACAGCAGTGGTACATTATGATACATTTGCATCCAACAGCGATGGTACATTACGATACATTTGCATCCAATAGCAGTGGTACATTATGATACATTTGCATCCAACAGCAATTGTACATTACAATACATTTGCATCCAACAACAATGGTACATTAGGATACATTAGCATCCAACAGCAATTGTACATTATGATAATTTGCATTCAACAGCGATGGTATGTTACGATACATTTGCATCCAACAGCAATTTTACAGTACAGTACATTTGCATCCAACAGCAATTTTACAGTAGAGTACATTTGCATCCAACAGCAATGGTACATTACAATACATTTGCATCCAACAACAATGGTACATTAGGATACATTAGCATCCAACAGCAATTGTACATTATGATAATTTGCATTCAACAGCGATGGTATGTTACGATACATTTGCATCCAACAGCAATTTTACAGTACAGTACATTTGCATCCAACAGCAATTTTACAGTAGAGTACATTTGCATCCAACAGCAATGGTACAGCATGATACATTTTCATCCAACAGCAATGGTACATTACGATACATTTGCATCCAACAGCAATTTTACAGTACAGTATATTTGCATCCAACAGCAATGGTACATTATGATACATTTTCATCCAACAGCAATGGTATATTACGATACATTTGCTTCCAACAGCTATGGTAAATTATGATACATTTGCCTCAAACAGCAATGGTACATTACGATACATTTGCATCCAACAGCAATGCTACACTATGCTGGTCTTGTATAGCTTTTGATTTTATCATATAATTTTATGTAGAATCCTCTGTACCACTGCTATGTCGGACTCATATGTGAGCTGATTCTTCTTATAGAGTTGTATGTTTTTGGAGTTTAATCAAAAAGTGAATCAAACAAACTTTTGCAGTCTGAATTTCATTTTTTGCAGCACAGACTTACTTTTACTGGTAAAAATCAGTATGTTTTAAAGGTTGATGTTATCTGCACTGTAATGTATACAGCAGTTATTGGTGTAGAGGAGGTTTCATGTGGCTTCCAGGAAATAGGAGATATACTTCATAATATTGACAGTTGCAGGCATTCAAGTTTAATTCCTGTCGGCTTATCTACTGTTTAGCTATGTAAATAAGCCAGAAAATCGGTCTATTTCCTGTGCTTCTGCTGATGTCTTCAGTGCTACGTATGCAGGGCAGGATCATGGATTACAACTATGAATGTCTGCGAGATTGTAGGGCCTGCTGTCTAGACGCGAAATCCTTCTTCGTCAAGCGGAAGGCATAAACAACCTTCACGTTAAAGGTCACATACGATCGTTCTTTGCGTTTAGTCAGTTCGCCGACGGTGCCTGTAGGGCGGCGTTCAACCCAGATGTTTGAACCCTGAAGGAGCACGTAGGCCTACGTAGGCCTACGTTCGCAGGTGGGTTGGTATATCACTCGAGTGATGGGAAACGTCTCTATCGATGGACGGTAGGTACATTCGTTGAACCAAACCTTCCGATGCGGCCTGGATTAGTACACGGAAGAGATCCACAATGTCATAATGGAAGATTCAGCGTCTTCGTGAAAGTGCCTCTCTGTCTGCTTGTGCCTCGGTCTGTGCCTCTGTTTGTGCCTCTGTCTGTGGGTCTGTTTGTGCCTCTGTGTGTTTCTCTGTCTGTGCCTCTGCTTGTGCCACGGTCTGTCCGGCCGGCCGGGAAGCGTGCTTCAGCTACAGACCATTACAGGATAAGCCGGACACATAATTCTCGTGACATTTGCCTTACTTAGACTACCAATCGATCGGTGGAGCTGGCCAGCGCCGCCGCCGCCGCTTCTGCCATGTCGGCAAATGAATACTCGGCACTTCTGTCTCGGTCGCCGGGCTTCCTGCTCCTCGGCTGGCTCGGTTTGTTCATATTCATGACATCCTCGACGTTGAACCCCGCTTGACTCGAATGCTTGCCTTGGCCGGTGTACGAACGGGCGGACGGACGAGCGAATGGACACCGGTGTGCTGTCCCTGCCATCACCGCCCAGTGCGGCATTCATCATCTGCTCTGTCCGCCAACCAAGTCATCGCCGAGCAGACCTCTTGTTGCATTTTCTTTCGGTAATTAGGCTCCCCGGTGGCAGGCACGCCGAAAACGCCGCCCAGAATGGCAATTTCCGGGAGGAATTGCTGAGAAATGTGTTTTCTGTGAATTGGGCATGTGTGAAAATTGATGCGGATGGTGTCCGTTACACGTATGCTAGAAATCGGATTGCTTGTTCTCGTCCATCTCCAATTTACCCTCGTGACTAATCTTTCAATTGCAAACTTGAAATCATTGCAGCTTGCAGAGAAGAGCCGCAGATTCTCTTGCGTGTATTTTACGACAAACTTGTAGTTACAGAATTTGACTATACTTGTGGAAGATTCTGAACACACTCTTCTGTGGGGTCTATGGAAGTTTGATGAGGTGATATGCCAGACGGTTTCTGTGTCATATGGGGTGCTCAGTAGTCTAGTGGTTAGCATGAGGTCGGGCTTCAAATCCCCACCAGGGCAGAAATTTGGTTCGAGATTTCCCCTATATCCAACTCAGCTATAATGAGTACATGTTGGTGGGAAGATGAGACGGCGAGGGAGAGGACTGGCCGCCTGCCCTCATAATGCCGAAGCTAAGAAAGTGAAGTTGCTAACACCATACCCATGGCTGTCTCAGGGCTAGCTTAAGGGACTGCTCTTCTTCTTCTGTACCATAATAGGTGAGGCTTCAGGAACATTTAAATGAAATGAAATGAAATGCAACTTGATGCATTTCATTTCATTTCATGCTATTTAAATGCTAGTGGCTTACTGC
The DNA here is from genome assembly GCA_963556255.1 of Allolobophora icterica. Classification (NCBI taxonomy): domain Eukaryota; kingdom Metazoa; phylum Annelida; class Clitellata; order Crassiclitellata; family Lumbricidae; genus Allolobophora; species Allolobophora icterica. The sequence continues at coordinate 1,031,243 of OY744609.1, forward strand.
ATTACATACAGTAAGCCACTAGCCATGCAGGCAATCAGTTGGAGATTTATCTGGTAGGCGTGCTTTAATAGGGCCTAGCTTTCCGGATTTCATAGATAAAAATCTGAACCATTTTCACCTCATGGACTGTGGTTAAGTCCCCTTGTAAATGTAAAAGGTTCTTGCAGTGACGGTGTAAATATGAGGAAAATTGTATAAAAAATCCCACTTTACAAGTTATCCTCCATCGAGGTAATTGTAAGAAAAAACTCATCAGTGGTGATCCGACCCGAACCAGTGAAATTACTGTCGAATAATACAGACTTCTTCTGCTTGAGAAACTGTGGAAGGGACAAACTGAGGAGCTTGAGCCGCAGCTCTCGAGAAAGGCTATTCCAGCTAGTGGGCCCAACATAAGCATAGCTTCTATTAGTTAGTCCTCCAGATTTTTCTGTTAAACATGAATTGCTCCTATGGCCCTGGCTTCTGCTTATCGTTGTTGCTTACCTGCCTATTAGCCTAGCTAATGGCATTCGAAACCATGGCAATTAAATGTGCTCCCCCCGCGGTGCCTATGAGGCCAGAAGTTTTCCGTTCCATGCAGCCCCTCACCCCTTCTCTGCTGCTGTTAGTTGTGTATTTAATTGAAACGCATTTGACCCGCACTGCAGCTTCATGTATGCAGGAACGTAATTACAAAGTTTCGGTCTCCTTGAACGCAGTACATGGACTACTCTACACGTTTATACCTTTGGATAAATGGCTAACAAAAGAGTTCCTCAGAGGGTAACAATTAATACGTTGACTGCCTTAAGTCTCTTTCTTTGCAGGATCTTTGTAATTTTAATTGTAGTTGCAACCGAACATTTATAAAAGCACCACTCAACAATTCAGAGGCGCTCAGGGTGAGAAATGTTGAAGAGTTCAACCCCCTATAGTCTTTCTTAGTTAAGTCTTCATTACACACCCCAGGGTGATCGTTTCCAACCCCATCAGTTGTGCTAGTGTGATTATATTGTAAATGTATTTTAGCATTTTCTTTTACAGTTCATTTTGTTGGTTACTAATAAAGTAATGCTGTGGTTTATTGTGAGATTTATGACATTATGTATAATAAATTTGGTGATGTCATCACTTTAAGTAGTTTAACCTTTCTATTGCATTTTTGAATTTTCGCTCAGTTTGCAAAGTATGGAAAAAATATTCAACTCCACTTGGATAAAACTCTTCAAAGCCTAACCCCCTCCCCCAGTCTTTTTTCTACAATTCTCACACTGGACTTACTGAGACACTGCTTTATACTTAAAAGTTTGAGAAAAATAGGCCTCTGTCTTCTCTTCTGGGTACAGTGGAACATCTATAAGCCAGCATCATCGCTGCTGTCATAATCTTCATCGATATCACTGATTTATTGCAGATATTCTCAGCAAGGTGGTAATAAACGCAATAACTCATGTCTTTTGTTCTTCAAGACAGCAGGGTGCTTGCTCGATTCTGTAGTATATGAGCAAAGTGCAATGGCAGGTGTCATCAATCTTCTTAGAAAAATTGCTCGAAATTCTAGAAGCCAAAGGTCGCATTCATTTTTAATCGAAGAAAGCACCAAATGACACTTCTTGGCACTTGCTTCTAAGCAGTTACGTTCATCTTAGCTTGTTAAGTGTTTGCCTATTTCTTGTGTGTTGTGCTTTCTCAACCTGGCTTCAACATAGGCAGTTGGTAATTGCTTCAGCATTGATCTGGTTGTCTGGTTATTGATACCTGCTGTGTCTTCAGGAAAATCAAACTGGCTATCCTTGGTTATTGGTTATTGATGTAATTTTCCATGTTTTGACAGATGGACTGAAGATATTGTGGTGAAGATTTTGCCGTTAATTAAGTTACGTTCTAATGAATTTATACCAAGCACTATGGGCATCTTGAATCCCACAAAACTTTACATCTTAACTTTTGAGACTAATTTGGTGTACACTTGTAAATTTATTTTTTATTTTTAATCTTTAGTTTGATATGTGCAATGAGATGCTGCTGAAAATTCGCTATATGTAAAAAATGTGTAAAATTGTTGAATCATCTTTTATGACTGGTTGTCCTCTTGCCTGCATTCTTTCAGACTATTAACTCATTGAATTTTTTCTCTTCAAGTGTCCTCCTGTTCTTCCAGTTTTTATAACTGACTTGGTTCATTAGATTATGTAATCTTTGGTTTTATTATTGTATTATTATTATTATTATTATTATTATTATTATTATTATTATTATTATTATTATTATTATTATTATTATTATTATTATTATTATTACATGAAGATTTATAAAAGCGCAAGGTATATGAATAAATACTCCGCACATTGTAACACACATGCTGGGAGAAGTTTATTATAAATATATTCATGTTTTTTTATAGTTTGAGATTTTCTTGGTAAATCCAGCTACAGTGAAACAGAACTGGGTTTTATTGTACCAATTGTATTTGTGAAATGAATTGAATACAGCACTGCACAGGAATCAGTTATTCCTTTCCGTTCGTGTATTGATTATTGATTTTCTCCTTCCTCTGGAAACACGGTTGACGCGATTTCTTGTGTCGAACAACCACGGATGTCAGTCACCACTGTCGTTGTACAACAACATCGAATTGATAGAATCCCGTAGCTTTTACGTCATTCGGACTTTGTAGTTAATCTGTCAATTTCTACAACGTGGGATTTTCTCCGGTCTCGTAATAAAATTGTATGCTATCACTTACAAAGTTCTTGTCAAGGTTTGTTACGCATTTCCTCATTCAGAACCGGATGGCAGGAAATCTTTCTGTTAAGTGGGTCTTTTTTACTGATATTTAAGTTTGGAGATTGTTTACAGTGGTTTACATTTGGTCAACGGCTGCAACAGCAACAATAATTCAGTGTTCTGTTTGGACTTGTTGGTTCTGCACTTCCACGTCCAGTCTACCATTGAACAACGGACACACATTAATCAAGGGACACACATTAGTCAAGGGACACACATTAGTCAAGGGACACACATTAGTTCTGTTTCGTCACAGACAGATCAAGAAGCAAGCTAGCTTAATTTGGTAATTTTTGGACCTGCTAGAATCAGCTAGATTGTTTAGGGCCATTGCTTTTCAGAAAAGATGCTTGCAGAATAGCCAGACACACACACAGACACACAAACACGCACACCATGCGCACACACACACACATATATACACACGCACACATGTGGTTGGAAAATGAGAGCTTCAGGCTTATCTATATTATCTCAAACTGGTGTTTTGATATGGTACAAAACTGTCTATCATTTTGGCATGTAGGCTTGCTGATGTGGTTCCGAGGCATTTATTGCAATGTTTTTCCTTCGATTTTCTTGAGTTTGTGAATTCATGGATTGTGTAGTTGTTTTATTTCTGGTGATTTGTTAATTCTTTGTAATGATTCAGTGGCGTTTGTTATTTCTTCAGTGTCTTTGTATTGAAATCTCACTCTATTCTTGGTTGCATATGAAATTTATCAGTGCTAGTTTACCAAATAATTTGTGTCCTTTGACTAATATGTGTCCCTTGATTAGTGTTTGTCCCTTGACTGATGTGTCCCTTGACTAATGTGTGTCCATTGATTGATGTGTGCCCTTGACTAATGTATGTCCCTTGACTATTGTGTGTCCCTTGACTATTGTGTGTCCCTTGACTAACGTATGTCCCTTAACTAATGTGTGTACATTTTCTAATGTGTGTCTCTTGATTAATGTATGTCCCTTGACTAATGTCTGTCCCTTGACTATTGTGTGTCCCTTGACTAACGTATGTCCCTTAACTAATGTGTGTACATTTTCTAATGTGTGTCTCTTGATTAATGTATGTCCCTTGACTAATGTCTGTCCCTTGACTATTGTGTGTCCCTTGACTAATGTGTGTCCCTTTACTAATGTGTGTATCTTGTTTGGTGTCCCTTTTCTGCTGTGTGTCCCTTTTCTAATGTGTGCCCCTTGACTAATGTGTGTTTCTTAACTTTGTTTTCTTGATGCTGAATAAATCCGGAGAATTCGAATTCAATTAATCTGACAAAAATCACCTGCTGAACTTTCACAGAACTCTTACATTACCCTTTCTTTATTGTCGTTTATGCAATGTTCTTACATGAACAGTCACTGCACACACGTATACTCTAAGTTGCTCTACACTTCATATGATAACCTGCTAATCAATCCGTAGGCTAATTATCAGAGCTTCAGTGTTCGCTGAGTCTACACTATCGAACCGTTAACTGGCTACCATTAATCAAACCGTTTCTCCTGACTGCACGGGTGAATTCCATTCTGGAACTCTCTGTGAGGCCGGCTTTCGCTTGTTTAATGTTCGCCTCCAATTATGTTCAGTGTTTTACGTGGCGTCCAATTTCGACTCGCTTGATTACCAGCTGAAAACTGGATATCGGTTACATTTTTCGGAAATCGTGCAGCGTATCGGGCGATTTGCTTTTACTGCCTGGTCGCCGGCGATATTTCCTGACCAATGGTTATCGTCTGGGGGCGGCTGGGGAGATATTTTATGACCAATCTAAATTAAAACTCTAGATCTGTTGTTGCAGATAGGGGCAAACATTGTTCATTTGTTCTCTTGTGTGATTCTGTCATATGGAGATGTGCTGGTAATGTTGCGCGCGATCCATTGGTAAGGTTATTTGATGATGTGTATTTTGGAGTGACATGTGTTGCCCCACGTGTGGATGGATCTCGATAATGAGATCGATCGTAGAGATCAACGTTTGTGTTGCTCGGTTTTCATCTGGTTTGTTTGGAAAGTCAGAATGCCACCTGATTGTAAACAGACATAAAGCATAATAATGACCAAGCTTTGGCCTTTCTCTCCGAGGTCTGATAACCGGTGTGTAGACATAATCGTAATCACGAGATTTCTATTGAGTGCATAAAGTGGACCCTTGGGAATCACCTTAATTTATTCACAGGCGCTCAGTCAAAACAAAATCGGTAGGAAGGTAGGGTCAGAATCACTTCCAGGTCAAGATCCAAAGGGGTCAGTGATTCATTGCTGAACCATGCAAGTAGCTTGCGTTGTTGGAAAGGTTTTTGTCTAAACTTTGGAATGTAACTGCGATTGGTTTTACTAATTCATACTTCAAGAGCACCACATAGTATTGGCCTACCGTCTCTGAGCAGTTCCTCTTAAAAGGTGTTGTAGAAATTTGGGAATGCACCACACTGAACCTCAATTCTGGAATGACTTCCTTCCCGAATTCCTCAAATTCTTGGTTACTCCACCAGTATCACCGTTCATCCACCATAATCATCCTCAGCTCTTTGTCTTTCGCCCCTTATGTTTTCCACTTCAAATCAAAGTATCCAGGTGCACTTCAGGAATTCTAACCCTGATCTATCCAATCCTCAACCTTCCAATCTCTCTGTTACGGACTGATCTTCTGGATATTGACCTGATTACGGCTTGGTTTGGTGTGCCATCGGTTGATGCCTTCTTCATTAGACACCGGTGCAATAGAAGTTACTACCTGTAATTACAATTGCAATTCTCTCGTCCTTAATGAAACCCACCTTAGCAGCTCCTCTGCTTTACGGGATTTGGGTCTTCATTGAGTATTTTTTGAAACCCCCTTGACACAACACAGTATTTGCGAAGAGGCTTTATTATAATCATAAATCATAATCTCCAAATTTCTAAAGTGCTACTGTAAAGCTTAGCACAGAGCACCAGATTATTCATGAGCACTTGGCTTTTAAGTTGCACTTTAGAATTTAGAGTTTACAATGACAATTGGGTAGGGTTTTGTAGATGAGACATCCTTCAAATGGAGGAATGCACCCCTCGGAATGCTAGTTTGTACTTTGTATATTTGTTATGATCTCTGAGTAGGAATCTTGAAGGGGCACTATATATCAAGTTTAGATTGATTGATTGATTGGTTGTTTGATTGATTCATATGTTGCATATTATCTTACCTACTTCAAGGTGCTAACTCATACACATACATACTTACCTTTTCTGGTGCTAATTTGCAAGTTTATTTTCACACGCACGCGCACGCACACACATCATCATACACACATGCCATCATATACACACACACCTACACACACACACACACACACACCTACACAAACACATGCCTACACGCACACATGTAATTGCTGAGCTCTTCATTGTTGACTGGATTTTTCCACTGGATAAAAGTTATGGCTCTCTGCCCAGAAGCAACCGTTGATTAATGTATTGTGCATGATGATGACGATGACGATGATGATGATGATGACGATTTACGACACTCCAGAAGTCGTTCGATTTGATTATTAGTTTGCATTGGATCTGAATTGTTGTTTCTGTTCTCTTGCAGAATGATCAGTCATATCATCTGGCAAATGCGGATGGGAATGACGTTCATATGACAGGGATGGAAATGAAGCCGAAGAAGAAGAAGAAGACAAAGAAGGACAAGAAGGATGAGCTGGATAACCTCAAGCGGGAGGTGGAGATGGTGAGTCCAATTGCATTGTCAGTTAGCGTTTTAAGAACCTCCTCATTGCAGAATAACAATGGAGATTGTGAATTGACTAGGGTTCATATATTACCCACCAGCTGGGAAGCTCAAATTGTCCATTGTTGACACTAGTAGCCTACAGCTGAATTTTGTTACATTGTTACTCGTAATCGTAATCTTCAAACTTCTAAAGCGCCACTCGAAGGCCAAGTGCAGGGCTGCAGCCTATTCACGAGCGCTGCATCATATCAGAGGGGATTTCCAAAGAATAGTCCAGAGAAAGTCCGAGTCCGGTTACCATGGGGGCATGTCAAGATGTTACTCATCTATGATGACTAAAGCAACCAAGAAATGATTTAAATTAATTTTCAAACGAATGTTAAATGGTTTGTTATTCAACTAAAAAGATTTCTAGCTATTGCTATTTTTAAACAACTTCGAGAGATTTGTTCAGTTCTCGATGCTGTAAATAGTACTCAATGACGTTGCTTTGACGTATATCCTAACACGATTCCCTCCGTAATCTGTTGCCCGTACGCAAGGATTGCCTGCAGACGAGAGGGCGTAGAGTCCACAGAAATTGCAGATTATCTGCTTGTAGTGGAACCGAAGAAGGTTGTGCGATTGAAGAGCGCTTTGCTCGAAATTGATTTATCATGATGAAGAAATGAGATCTTGTGATGGATCTGCAATAGATTTGGTAGCGAATGTGTTTGCGTAAATGTCTGTTTTGAGTTCGTTCCGTGGGAACTCGAGTGTAAGAAGCCCCCTGGTGACGGCTATCGTACTCATTTCATATTTTTGCATTTGCTTTCTTTCGCAGGATGAGCACAAGATATCGCTCGCTGATCTTGCTCGGCGTCTCGGAACCAACTATGATACCGTAAGTTTGTCAATCTGTAGCGACGCTAATCTGATAGATAAAACATCAGACTTCTGTTTCGCTGACAGATTTGTCAGAAGTGAAGTTTCAAGGGCAAATAACATTCCTTATCCCACAAATCCAGTCAATTGAATGAAACGGCAATATCCCTCAGATGAAATTTGCGTTTCTTCGTGCAGATATTTTTAGACTTCATCACTCTGGCACGGTGCGTCGATATGTTGGCATTGTGTTTTATCCTGGCGTGTTTTTCCTGACCGCCGTGAAGGCAGCAGGAAATTCTCGGTAAAGTGCCTTCGAAGGATATACAGATTGTTCGGTGTTCTTTCATATCCGGGGAACGGTCAGCTGACCAGCTGATCTGTACCAAATAACATAACTGAGAGAGTGAGTCGATGAATTCAAGTCACGTTGAATCCATCACAATTACTCATGTTCTGATGCCAGCTATTCGTGCTCCTGTGGCCGTCTGCGCCATGACCTTTCGTGCTTTCTGATGCACTTGTGTGTCGTGGATACTTTTGAAGTGCGCCACAAGCTGGATTCGATTCGCATTTGCGAGACGTGGATTGAATCGGCAATGGAGATGCGTTTGATGGGAACAGAACCTAGCTATCTTGAATGGGACTATATATTTAGCAGTGTATCTTCTGGGCTTCAATGATGAGACAATATTTACAAATGGAGAACATGCTTAGTTCCTATGATTTTTTTACTCTGTATGATTATACTGGCCTTGTTGAGGGGTATGGTAGCCGATTGGTTAGGGTGCTTGACCTGTAACTCAGAGAGCCCCCTCCCCATGATGGTTAGGCTACTGCGTAGGGACCTTGAGCTAGTCCTTTACTCACAATTGTTTTAATTGCTGTTCAGGTGTATGTTTCTGTGCTATGTTTAACTTTGGAAGGAGGACAACATCAAATACTGTTGTATTGTATTAAAATTTTCAAGAAATTATCCAATGGACAAAAATTCAATACAGAATCCAAGAATGTTAAGGGCACATCTTTGTATTAGCATTTATCCATGTATTCCTATCCTTAGCAAGATATCTGTGTAGCATTTTGTGAAAACTTTTCAAAGGTATGTACTATGTATGTATGTATCTTTCTGGACCCTTAATTTAGCATGCTTAAGTATCCTTACAAAGGTGTTGAAACGTGAATTTTTGACAGGTCTAGGCGGCCTTTAAGGCAGAAAAAGTTGCTCCTGAGCTAATTCAGGATCAGTTTAAAAGTTGGAAGTAAGGGATATATGTGTAGCATTTTTTTAGAACATTTCAAAGGTGTTAAAACGTGGCTTTTTGACAAGTTAGGTGGCCTTTAAGGCAGAAGAAATTAGAAATAATAATTATAATAATAATTAATATAATAATAATAATTACTGTGTAGGGACCTTGAGCAAGTCCTTTTCTCACAACTGCTCAGCGCCGTCAATTGATGCTTGATCGTTAGATATAGGCGCTTAGTAAGTGTGTAATAAAAATAAAATAAAAAATAAAATAAGAATAATGACGATGATGATGTATGTCCCTATTATTAGGGTTTGACCCTTCAGCGAGCGCGTGAAATACTTGAACGAGATGGACCAAACCAGCTCAGCCCACCAAAGACGATTCCGGAATGGATCAAGTTCTGTAGGCAGCTGTTCGGTGGCTTTTCCCTTCTTCTCTGGATCGGTGCAGTTCTCTGCTTCGTTGCCTACTTCATTCTGGCATCAACAGAAGAGGAACCAGCTGGAGACAATGTAAGTTGCAAAGCTATTCAGAGCATTTATATAGCACCTCTTCAAGACAACTACTCACATCCAGTGTTGTTTTCTGCGGGAACACTGTTCCGGTGCCTCTTCTCAGAGCTCTATTAAAAAACAATTAGTTATTTTAATAAAAGAATAATTTAGTTATTTTAAAATAAGAGGCTGAGGTTTTAAACTAAAGCAAAAGTTTTTAAATTTCAATGACAGTTTTTAACAAAACATAAGGAAACGCAACCATTTATTTAATTTAATTATAAATTAAAAAATTGCTTTAATTATAAATTTAAAAAATTATCTGCTGTCTAAGTTGTAATTTAGGAAATGATATAGTTCAAAATGTACCATATCATAATGCAAATGTGACATCAAAAATTTTCACCAAGACCCCTCTCCAAATCCCACCCCACGTTTTTTCTCAGGCTTTGCCCTCAATTTAATCCTTCCATTATTGTTCAATTCCGGAACCTTTTTTCCTAGAAAACAGCACTGCTTACATGACTCCCAACCCGGGTGGAAAACAACAGTTTCAAGTGTTTATAGAAAGTACAATAGTACATATTACTTTTTAGGAGTAATATGATTTGTTAGTATTATTATGCATACCTGTATATTTCAGGCCAAATGTGCATATTATGTAATTAATTATTATTATTATTATTATTATTATTATTATTATTATTATTATTATTATTATTATTATTATTATTATTATATGCATTTATTAAGTGCCACCAGGTAAATTACCAAACATTATTGATGACGCTGAGCCAATGTGAGTGAATGGCTTACTTAAGGTCCCTACACAGTGATTGTCTCCGGGGAGGAGGCTCGAACTGAGGCTACTCTCTGTATTTTACAAAGCGAGTGCTCTAGGCAATCGTATACTGTGCCCCACCATATTCCGAATAAGACAATTTCAGATGCCAGGCTATATCACGTCACTGCAAGCGATATTGTATTTGCAGATTAATAAGTTTATAGTGTCTCTTCAAGAATAAAGCTACCCGAGGGGCCAAATGTATTCACAGACATAGAAGAGCGTGTATCGCTATATACGGCTTTACGTCGCCATTTCAGAAATAGCTGTGCCTCGGGGCATGCACGGTTTTCCATGCAGGTCTCTCCGCGCCCCAGTGTTACGTTGGATACCACGCCATTTACGCTTCGCAGAGAGCGGCCGTGGCTTTGGCCGGCGGGGTTCTCAGGATTAGTCCTAAAAGCAGTTTCGATGATGAAAGCCAGGCGAGCGATTGGCGACCGTCGCAGAGGAAGTTCAATGAATGAAACGACAAAGTGTTTGTGCGTCGTCGCGATCAAAGTCTCCGGGCGCATTTGTGGATTAGCGTCTCGACGCGGCGTTCTGAAGTGCGACCGACTTTGCGTTGATTGGAATTGTGACAGGTAGCAGACTACTGTGATATGCGTTTGTCTCTCACCTCTGCGGCTGCAGTTAGAATCCTGGTGCTTCGTGTGGCGAACAGAGCTTAACGGGTTTAGAACCTGCGGTTTATCCATTGGTATCCATTGGTTTGCCCTTATGGCAGTCTTGTTGTCCTCGAGACCAAGGTCTTGGTCTCGAGTGCACTCGAGTTCGTTTTTAAAAGTTTTGGTCTTGGTCTTGGTCTTGAGGTTCAAGGTCTTGGTCTTGGTCTTGGTCTTGAGGCTCAAGGTCTTGGTCTTGGTCTTGGTTTTGCAAGACAAAGACTTTTGACAATATGAACAGTCACTTAACAAAACGCAAGGATTGTAAAAATTTATCCAATAATTACTAATACAATTGCTTTAGAATTTACACGGTGTGAATGAGGCTTTACTGTTGTTTTGGACATTTATTTTGACTTCCGGTTATTAACCATGGAATGATTTCAAAACAGACTCACCATTTGTACATTTACATCCGGTACTTGAAAAGCTGCTCTGTGTGCCAGTGAATTCAACACTGTAGAACGTATTTTTCACATGGCAGAATTTATATGAGGCCCCACAGTTCACGTCTTGGTCAGAAAATTCTGAGTGAATTGGTTTTTATAAAATGCAACAGGCATTTGGAATAACATTTTGCATGAAGGACTTTTGTAAATACGAATTCGGAATTCTCTGCAGTTTGCATTTGGAGTTGTTTTGTTTGAATAAAAAAAGAGATTCATTTTTAATTAAAATAGCGAGTAGTCCGACTTTACTTTTTTTAGTAAGGAATAGTATGATTTAGTGATTTTTGGGGTATTTTTCTCGGTTTTGGTCTTGAGTTTCAAAGTCTTGGTCTTGGTCTTGAGATTCAAGGTCTTGGTCTTGGTCTTGGTCTTGAGCTTCAAGGTCTTGGTCTTGGTCTTGAGGTTCAAAGTCTTGGTCTTGGTCTTGAGGTTCAAGGTCTTGGTCTTGGTCTTGGTCTTGACGTTTAAGGTCTTGACAACAAGACTGCCTTATGGAGAACCAGGATAGCAGCCCAAGTGCCATTGTGATTCATACAATGGAGCGCAAACAATTACAACTCGGACAACAGTCACTAAATTGCAATATGAAGTGGCCCAAACGCAAAATAAGTTTCACGCACATTGGAAAATACATTTTCAAATTGTTTTTAAACCGTCTTAGGACAGGCAATAATCCAGTAAATCAGTAGTAGTCATATGATACATCAAAAAGATAAGTCTTGAGCTATGATTAGAATGTCTCCAGAGATGATGCATTCTACACAAAGGTGTCTAATGCACAAGGCATCCACCGATGGCACACCAAAACCAAGCCGTAATCAGGTTAATATCCAGAAGATCAGTCTGTAAACTGCAAAGAAACTTGTTTGTCCATTGATCTCTTGATGTTTAGCCGTTTGACCTGAAATAACCTTCAACCGAAGGCGATATCTACATACCCTGACTGCAGTGGTTAAGTTGCACATCCAGATCTCAGAAGTTTTGCAAATGTGAAATTTAGCCATGTCTGACGAATCTATAACCAACAGTCGCTATTCAACATTCGGATAAACATGAAATACGCGAAGCACAATGCATGGCGTTGGTTATTGTAACCAAAGCAACCTTTAGGTGACGGCTTTCAATTTCCAGGTAGAGGAACTCATAGGTCAGAGTGTGGCCTGACATCAGATCCGAGGGGATCCAGTTGAATCTCTGCCTCTGAGAATTAACATTGATAGGGATTTAAGTAATAAATGAGCTACTATATATTTGTATTAATTTCGTAGCGGTTGTCATTATAACTGTCAGCTTTGCCTGGGCTATGTCTTGACGACAGCCGTTGGTTTTCTTTGCATAGGAATTGTTTTCACAGCTGTTGTCAGGGTGCTTCTGCTGAGGCATTGTGTTTGCAGCTGTTGTCATGGTAGATGTGGTTTTCTTTCAGCTCTACCTAGGCATTGGCTAGACAAGACAGCTGTTGTCATAGTAACTCTGTTTGTCTTTTAGCTCTATCTGGGCATTGTCTTGACAGCTGTTGTCATAGTGACTGGGTGCTTCTCCTACTATCAAGAGGCGAAGAGCTCCAAGATCATGGAGTCGTTTAAAAACCTCATTCCACAGGTACCAGTATTCATTTAAATCGCATGTGCCAATGCAGGTGTTTTGGCTAATTACTGTATATAGCACCCTTCATGAAACTTTATGGGCTTTAGAAGAAAGAGGAGCAGTCCCTTACACTAGCCCTGAGGCAGCCATGGGTATGAAGTGTTAGTGACTTCATTTTCTTAGCCTCGGCATATGAGGGCGGTTGGCCAGGCCTCTCTCTCGCCGTCTCATCTGTCCAATGACTGTATGGTCAGTGTACTTATTACTGGCTAGGTGGAGCAGAGATCTTGAACCAAATTTCTGCCCTGGTGGGATTTGACCCCCGACCTCTCGATTGAAAGTACACACTAACCACTAAACTATTGAGGGGCTATAGATGTATCCCTTATTCTTTATTCAGCTTAAACGAGGTCGAGCAAGAGTGTCCAGTCACAGAGAGAGAGAGAGAGAGTGGCCATGCTGTCGCTTTGATATACCTGCTAGTCAATAGTTTGATAATGCCTGAAAATACCTTCGCTATTGTAAGTGACACTTGGATTTAACCAAGAGCTCTTCAGTTATGTTTGTTTATGTTTCCGTATGATATAATAGGAATTTCGAAATACTGACCTGTGATAGACCTAAGTTACACTGTAGTGTCAACAAAATGCTGTTTATGGTAACTTCTATAGTGCTGATGTCTCATGCACAGGGCATCAATAGAAGGTGTGCCAAAGTCAATCCGTAATCAGGTCAACATTCAGAAGATCGGTCCGTTGAGACCAAGAGATTGTTCGGTCACATGTAAAACTCAAAATACCTCTGTAATTTTAGTTATATTGATGAGTATTATAATAATAGTGACAAGTATTGTAATGACAGTGATGGTTAAGCTACAATTCTGAAAACGTTGAAGCAGCTCTGATGAGGTTAGAGTATCTGTGGTAAGTTTCTGTTGAAGGTGCGCTATGTAAATTGCTCAAACTGCATCACCAATGTGGGCAAAAGCATGACACTGAGTAATGGTGATCCTAGATATCTAACTGCTCTTCACTGACTAACCATACCTGAGATTCGCATTTGTGTGTGACTTTGCAAGCTTTAAAAATGTTTGTAATAATATGATAATAATAATAATAATAATAATAATAATAATAATAATAATAATAATAATAATGCTAAAAATAATAATGATAATAATAAATTGGAAAATTTGCAAGAATTTCAATGACATATTGTGTTCGTCTGCTGGTCAGTTTGCATTGGTCATTCGCAACGGAGAGAAGTTGAACTTACACGCGGAGGAACTGGTCGCTGGTGACATCATTGAGGTCAAGTTTGGTGACCTTGTACCAGCAGATATGCGGGTAATCTCAGCTCATGGCTTCAAGGTACTACATTACAATGCAATATGATACAATACAATACGCTGTAGGGTTGTCTGTTTGGTAGAGCACCTTGTCTGTTGTGATCCAGTGATTGTGAGTTGTAGCCTGCTCAATGGATTCCTAGTAATGACCCTAGTTGGGCTCGTATGTGTGTGTGTATGTGTGTGTTTATGTATGTAAATATGTATGCATGTATGTACGCTTCTATGTATGCGTGTGTGTAAGTATGTATGTATGTATATATGCATGTATGTACACTTGTATGCATGTGTGTGTATCTTTATGTGTGTATGTATGCTTGGCTTTGTCGGGACTCCTATTATCAACTTCGTCAGTTAAGGGTAGTCTCCCGCACTCTGACGCAGGCGGCTGCTTCCACCCTTGTCCACGCGTTTGTGGTTTCCCGTCTGGACTACTGTAGCGCCCTTTACGCTGGCCTCCCAGCTGCCCCCCTTGGGTGCTTTGACCGGGTTTTGCGTGCAGCCGCACGTCTTATTGGTCGCATCCCCAGATTTGGCCAGGTTTCTGTTTATATGCGGGATGTTCTGCACTGGCTCCTTTTCCCGCTGCGGATCGCCAATAGGGTCTCTGCACTGGTTAGGCGTTGTCTAGAGGGACTTGCTCCCCCATACCTGCGGGAGTTGTGTCGCTCTACCTCGGGAGTCTTGGGGCGATCTGCTCTTCACTCGGCTGACCAGGCCGAGCTATTGGTCCCCCGCACGCGGACAGCCATTATGCAGCGCCGTTCTTTTTCGGTCGCTGGTCCCGCAACCTGGAATGGCCTTCCTGTTGCACTTCGCCTGGTCCCTATGACTCACTCTACCTTGTTTCTTGCAAACTTGAAAACTACTCTCTTTAGCCGTGGTTGGACTAGGAGCGCTCCTGAGTAGACAACCTTGAAGGGGCGCTATATAAAAGCTCCTTAATAATAATAATAATTGTTGCATGTATGTATGTATATGTGTGTATGCGTTTATGTGTGTATGTGTGTGTATGTTTGAATGTCTAGTACATTTTTAAGCACCTTACAAGTGCTATGTGCCTCAGATTCAAATTTTCAGACCTATAATAATAAATAAATAAATAGATTGCTATGGACAGAGTAGAGACATCCCAATCTTTTAGCAACAGTTATGGCATTATATGAAAGTGTTAAAGTGATATTTATCTGTTGTCAAGTCATAGGAGATTATGTGAAAGAGATATCGGTCAAACATCCTTGTCACTTAGAAATAGTAGAGAAATTTTTAAAACTTTGACATATTGTTGTCATCAAGAATACACAATCCTCCTCAATGCGATACAGTATACATTTCCTATTACCCTTACTTCAAACCCTACCACTACTCCCTCCGTCCCCATGCCCATGACCGTTTAATACCCCAGCATAGTTCGAGAATTCGCATTTTACGAATTTTAAGAATTTTTTAAATTCACGAATTTTAACGACTTTTAAAACTGCAGTTTTAAAATTCGTTAAAATTCGTGAAATAATAAAATAATAGAATTCTTTGCCGTGGCAAAGAATTTTATTATTTGTTAACTTTTCTAGTTTTTAAGCAAGTAGGCTATAGGCTAAATGTCAATGTCGTAGGCAATCAATCAATAAACCGTAAAAGTACTGATCAATAGTACTGATATTCAGTTACTGTGCTACTTGGAGTCTTTAACTTCGATTTCTATTTTTGTTTGGGGTGTGTGACTGTGAGTGCCAGTCAGCAGAACGAAAAACGATCAGTGCCCCAGCTCCAGTGTGACCAGTCAGCCGCTAACACAGCTTGCAACCTTGTTAAAAAATGGTTGGCAACGTTCACCGAGCTGTGTCTGCTACTTCATCGTCCTCTGATTCTGAGTCAGGAAGTCTGTGGAACAGCCCACTGCTCCCACTCGACTCTGGTTTCTGTATTTTCGCCATGCAAATGCTCCAGAATTGGGGCAGAACAACCAACAAATTCCTTGTCACAAAAGCAACACTGTATTTTTGGATTACCCTTTCCTTGTCCTCCAAAATTACTACATACTTCCACTTCGGTCCATGTTCTTTCATCTTTTAGAAATTAGATTTTAACTAAATTAACTTGTTACGTGATAAACTTTATATTGAATTTTACATTAAATTCTAAGCAGAAGCTTAACACAACAAATCATGACGTCATCACATTTGTTGATGTTGCTTACGCTGTTTTTGCAAAACGCCACTGTCATTGTAAGAAAGGCCCAACAATGGACCAACGAATTTTTACGAATTTTTACGAATTTTAAAATATACCAAAAATTCGCGAATTTTTACGAATTTTAAAACCGAAAGTCACGAACTCTCGAACTATGTCCCCCAGCCAACAGTCTGATGTGCAAAACATTTATTGTTAGGATGCTATATACTTTATAACTGTGTTTATTAGATGTCTGTACACCAAAGTGCGATTAGCAATTAGTTAATAAAGAATATACTTACTTACTTACTTACTTACTTACTTACTGTGCATCGACCTGGAGCAAGCAAGTCCTTCACTTACAACTGCAGCGCCATCGATATTCTGTAGTATGGTCATGTGTGTACTGCTGAACTTTGGAAGGAGGGCAATATCAGATACAGTTGTATGTTATACTGTACATTATGATAATGGAAACTGACAAATGAGGTCTGTTTAGAGTACCTTGCATTACATGTCGTTACTTTGACAGGTGGACAATTCTTCGCTGACCGGTGAATCGGAACCACAGACCAGGTCCTCTGAGTTCACAAATGACAATCCGCTTGAAACGAGGAACCTCGCTTTCTTTTCTACAAATGCGGTCGAAGGTAGAATTGCTTAGAGTATTTCTTAAGCGATGGAGCTACATGTATGTCAATCCCTCACAGTCCTACATAAGTGTCATGTCAACAAAAGCCTCAAAACTCAGGGCATTGTCATACGAATTCTGTAGAAGATCCGGACATCTGACAATAGATGAGCTCCATTCACGATCTCCTTCAAGGAGACTTGACTCTGTTAGGAAGACAAGTTTGTATTTATGTTGTATGTATGGATGTATGTATGGATGTATGTATTCATATATGTAAGTGTGTATGTCAGTGCACCACACTATCGATGAAACTTAATCCAGAGACTTTGAACATAATGCTTTCAACTTTCGATGGGAATTTGTCGGTTGGTTCTATATGTGTGTATGGGCCCACTGCTGGTGACTCTTCTAGTTTTCTGTGCAGTGGTTTGCTTACTGATGTTTATCCCTTTTTCGATGTCATCTTCTTTCAAGAAACACCTCAAAACTCACTACTTGTCACTGGCCAGTTCTCAAACATCTAGATATCTAATTGCTCTTCATCTGGCGACTGACTAAACGCACCTTAGATTCACATTTCTGTGTGACTTTGTGCACGTTAAAAATGTTTGTAACAAATAATAATAAATAATAATTCTGTTTTCTAATAAGATTTAGCATCATACATTTATACATGCATGCATTCCTCCCCCTGGGCCTACTTTACTTTACCTTTCATGACTGTTAGGCACTGCTCGAGGTGTTGTGATCTTTACGGGCGATCGTACTGTGATGGGTCGAATTGCCAACCTGGCGTCCGGCCTTGAGGTGGGTGAGACCCCGATTGCCCGCGAGATTGCCCACTTCATCCACATCATCACGGGAGTGGCAGTCTTCCTCGGAATGACGTTCTTCATCATCGCCTTCATCCTTGGATACAAGTGGCTCGACGCTGTCATCTTCCTCATCGGGATCATTGTTGCCAACGTACCGGAGGGTCTGCTGGCCACTGTCACTGTCAGTTTCATTCTGTTCTATTTTATAGGGGTTTGGGTTAGGTCAGTATTTATGTAGCTCCTCTAAAAGGAGAGCATGTTTCTATGTTGCTGGAGTAAGATTTAATGCGTTGAAGTAAGGTAAGATGTAACGCGTAATTAAGTAAGGTAAGGTTTATCGATTTCTTTGGGATTATTATTTCCAGTGGATGATAATCACTTTGAGGAAATCAGCAACAGTCAGAATTATCAGTCTTTATGTGGGGTTTGTCAGTTTCAGTGGGGATTTCTACAAATGGATTATCAATTTACCACTCCAATGAATATTCTTCCAGATGCAAAAATTTACAGAAATCCAGTTTTGATGAAGATATTTTAGAAATATTCTTCCAGGAATATAGTTTTTTAAGATATTCTGTTAGGAATTTATTCTTCTAAATGAGAACATTTACAGGAATAAACGACCTGTATAATCGTCTTTTAGGTGTGTCTTACTCTGACTGCAAAACGTATGGCTAGTAAGAACTGCCTCGTCAAGAACCTCGAGGCAGTGGAGACCCTCGGCTCGACGTCAACCATCTGCTCGGACAAGACTGGAACCCTGACGCAGAATCGAATGACTGTTGCACACATGTGGTTCGACGATCGCATTGTGGAGGCTGACACCAGCGAAGATCAGTCAAGTATGAGTCTTGATTACTTTGGTTACTGAATCAAGTGTGGGTCTTGTTTACTTTGGTTACTGAATCAAGTATGGGTCTTGTTTACTTTGGTTACTGAATAAAGTATGGGTCTTGTTTACTTTGGTTACTAAATCAAGTATGAGTCTTGTTTACTTTGGTTACTGAATCAAGTGTGGGTCTTGTTTACTTTGGTTACTGAATCAAGTGTGGGTCTTGTTTACTTTGGTTACTGAATCAAGTATGGGTCTTGTTTACTTTGGTTACTAAATCAAGTATGGGTCTTGTTTACTTTGGTTACTGAATCAAGTATGGGTCTTGTTTACTTTGGTTACTGAATCAAGTATGGGTCTTGTTTACTTCGGTTACTGAATCAAATATGGGTCTTTTGTTTACTTCGGATACTGAATCAAGTATGGGTCTTGTTTACTTCGGTTACTGAATCAAGTATGGGTCTTGTTTACTTTGTCTGATAAATGAATAAAGAAAGAAACGAATACGTGAATAAAATACCGAAGAAATACTCGTTAATAGATATATGTATGTCTTTATCTGGACTTTTCTATAGCACATATTAGGAATGCCTCAAAAGTGCTAATAGGTACCAAGTTTAACTTCAGCATTCGGTTTTGTGAAAGATATTCTTCTGGGAATATTTGTTTTCCAGATGAGAACATTTACAGGAATCCAGTTTGACGAAGATATTCTTATATGAGTTTAGTTTTTCTTGAGGATGTTCTATAAGGAATATTCTTCTAGATGAGAAAATTTACACCAATCCAGTTTTGATGTGGAGATTCTATTAGGAATATTCTTCCACATGAGAAACCTTAATAGCAATCCAGTTTTGTTGAAGATATTCTATCTGGAATATTCTTCTAGATAAGTATATTTATAGCAATCCAGTTTGTTGAAGATATTCTTACAGATGAGAATTTATAGCATTCCAGTTTTGTTGAAGATATTCTTCTTCCAGATGAGAATTTATAGCATTCCAGTTTTGTTGAGGATATTCTATCTGGAATATTCTTCCAGATGAGAATTTGCAGCAATCCAGTTTTGCTGAAGATATTCTTTAAGGAATATTCTTCCAAACGAAAAATTTACACAAATCTAGTTCTGATCACAACATTCACTCTTAAATGAATCTCTTCCAGATGCGATGTACAACAAAGAGTCACCGACTTGGATGGCTCTCGCAAGAGTAGCCATGCTGTGCAACCGGGCAGAGTTCAAGACTGGTCAGGACAATGTCCCAGTTCTCAAACGGTCAGTGACTAAGAACTCTGTGGCCAATACACTGTAGTCTAATCGGTAGCGCGCTTTGTGCGTATCCTAATGATTGCAAGTTAGAGGTTGCTGAGTGGAACTCGTGTAACAGTGCAGGACACAGTGTTCACTCACACTACTAGAAATGATGATCCAACCTTTGGGCGACTTTGCTGGAAGCTGACAATGGCCTTTTATCTGTGGTCTTAAGATTCCCGGGTCACAGCCTACATAGGTTGCTACCACCCAAAAATTCCCAACTACATATATTATGGCCACGAGCGCATGTTCACTCGTTGCCGCTTGCTGATGATCCAATGTGTAAAACATTCATAAATAGAACGTTATACTCTTATCGACAGTATGAACTAATTATTGATGTATGTACACCAGAGTGTGGGTGTGCAACTGGTATAATAAAGAATATATACTTACTAATACCTCTGACTTGATGAGCTGGAGCCACATGAATCGCTTTCAAGTAATTGTTGTGTTTACAATTATGGTTATACATAATCAGAGGGATTATGTAGGGTTTATCATTTTGAAGAAAATGATCCAGTTGCTGGGAGACGAGAGTGAAGGAGACAGAGGTGCTTGAACTTATTCACAAGCGCTGTGTCAAGTTAGCAGTGTTGTTGTCAAGAGATAGGTGTAGAAAGAACAAGATCGGTTGCCAGGGGAGACCAGAGAGATAAGGAGTCTGATGAGCTGTTCATTTACCCTTTGTTCTTGTTACAGGGAGTGCAATGGAGATGCCTCTGAGTCGGCTCTTCTCAAGTGCGTTGAGCTGTCCATCGGACACGTCAGCGAATACCGTCGAAGGAACCGAAAGATCTGCGAGATTCCATTCAACTCGACAAACAAGTACCAGGTCTGCATCTCCAACAGTAGTGTTCACCCTGATAGAATTTCCATGAACGTTAGATGGGACCCATATGGGCTGTATACGAGTCCCGTATGGATCATATATGGGTCGTATTAAGATTCCATGTGTGCATGTTGTCAGAGGATGTGTGTCGTACTGGGTGTCAGTGCTGTACTTGTCAGTCTGTTGTCAGTAAAAGCTGTGTTCGAGGAAGAGCAGTCCATTATAGCTGAGTCAGATAGGGGAACAAGTGAAGAGGAACTCGCGTAACAATGTTCTGCTCTGGTGAGGATTTGAATCCCCATTCTCTCGGTTGACAGTCCGGCATGCTTACCACTAAATGGTCGTGTTCCCTGAAAAGTTGTGTGAAGTATTTCATTACCTACAATTATTTAGAATTTATTCTGTGCTTAGAATGTTTTTCTTTCTTCAGAATTTGTTCTTTGTTCAGCATTTTTTTCTCGCTATAGAAATTTGCCACGCTACGTTGCTTCACTTTTACTTTGATATTTTTTGTTGAACAGATCTCTTTCTCTTCAACATTCATTCGCTGTTTAGAATATATGCATCTGTCTCGTCCATCTCTGGATGCAGATTTCTTTATTCTGCAGCAATTGTAATTGTAATATATAATTTGTTAAACGCTATTAATTACAAGAAACGCTCATCAGTGGGGCTCCTGACCCAAACCAGTGAAATTATTGTCATATAATACAGACTTCTGGTGCTAACGAAACTGTGGAAGGGACAAACTGAGGAACTTGAGCCATAGCTTTTAAGAAAGGTGATTTCAACTGGTGGGTCCAACATGGGCCAGGCTTCTGGACTGAGCTGTAGAAGGGTGACCCAGTTGTCCCACCAACCCGAACTTTTGCAGACCAACATAGAAGGTTTGCTGTTGTTGGTCCATCTTTCTGGAATAAGCTGCATGGCAGTCTGCCACTTGAGCTTCTTCATCTTTCTTAGCCTCATTTCTCTTAAGCGCATGACATTAATTCTGTTTGATATTGCTTTGTTTGTCAGGTCCTGATTGGGGCTATATAAATTTGCAATTACAATTTGTTATCATCTTCAAATTACTTAGCGTTTATTGTCATCTTTCTTGCTCGAATGATGGCTGCTGTGTTTTGCATGCACCTGAAATCTGCATTATTCAACAGTAATTTCACTGGGTCAGGTTTCGAGCGCGTCACTGATCAGTTTTTTCTTCAACTGGCGGTTTACAATGTCAGATTGCAACTGCAAATACAATTTTCAATTACAATTTGAATCTTCAATTACAATTTCCAATTACAATTTTCACTTACAATTACAATTTTTAGTCACAGTTACAATTGTCAATTGAAATTTTCGATTACAATTACAATTTTCAATTACATTTTTCAGTTACAATTTTCAATAGAAATTTCGGTTACAATTACAATTTTCGAAATTTTACAATTTTCAATTACAATTACGCAGCTGATTTCCTCCTAGGTCTCCGTTCAGGAACTGGAGGACAAGTCGCTGAGCAACTACATTCTCGTGATGAAGGGTGCTCCAGAGCGAATACTCGATCGCTGTGCAACCATGATGCTCAGCGGCGAGGAGCGCGAAATGACTCAGGAGTGGCGTGACGCCTTCAACCAAGCATATCTGGAACTGGGCGGCCTTGGCGAGAGGGTCCTTGGCTTCTGCGACTATATCCTTCCTGCGGCCCAGTTCCCACTCGAGTATCCCTTCGACGCGGAACAAGAGAACTTCCCCCTCTCTGGGCTGCGATTTGTCGGGCTGATGTCGATGATCGACCCGCCGCGAGCTGCCGTTCCAGATGCGGTGGGAAAGTGTCGAAGTGCTGGGATCAAGGTGATCATGGTGACAGGAGATCATCCGATTACGGCAAAGGCAATTGCGAAGGGTGTTGGGATCATCTCGGAGGGTAACGAAACTGTGGAAGACATAGCGGCACGCCTTGGAATACCAGTCAATGAAGTCAATCCGAGGTATAGCTGACATTGCTAACATATGTGTCATCTACTCTGCTCGACTTTTATCTAAGGGTTATCATATCTAGGCTTATCATATCTAGGGTTATCATTTCTAAGGGTTATCGTATCTAGGGTTATCATATCTAGGGTTATCATATCTAGGGTTATCATATCTAGGGGTTAGCATATCTAGGGTTATCGTATCTAGGGTTATCATATCTAGGGTTATCGTATCTAGGGTTATCGTATCTAGGGTTATCATATCTAGGGTTATCATATCTAGGGTTATCATATCTAGGGGTTATCATATCTAGGGTTATCGTATCTAGGGTTATCATATCTAGGGTTATCATATCTAGGGTTATCATATCTAGGGTTATCATATCTAGGGCTATCATATCTAGGGGTTATCGTATCTAGGGTTATCATATCTAGGGGTTATCATATCTAGGGTTATCATATCTAGGGTTATCATATCTAGGGTTATCATATCGAGGGTTATCATATCTAGGGCTATCATATCTAGGGGTTATCGTATCTAGGGTTATCATATCTAGGGGTTATCATATCTAGGGTTATCATATCTAGGGTTATCATATCTAGGGTTATCATATCGAGGGTTATCATATCTAGGGCTATCATATCTAGGGGTTATCGTATCTAGGGTTATCATATCTAGGGGTGATCATATCTAGGGTTATCATATCTAGGGGTTATCATATCTAGGGGTTATCATATCTAGGGTTATCATATCTAGGGTTATCATATCTAGGGTTATCATATCTTGGGTTATAATGCACAAGGCACTAATCTGTGGTTGCTTCAAGCGAAACCATTCTCAAAAATAAGGTCGTATAATTATATGAAGATTTAAAAAGTGCTAGTTAATATGACTAAATACATCTGAATTGCACCAGTGTTCCGGAACTTTCTAAAGACTCCCTGTTCTCTTCATCTGACTGAGCCAAGCTACTATTAGCGCTTATGCGGTGTATTTAGGTATGTTAACCTGCGTTTTAGAAGTCATCATATATATTTAATAATAATGAGGATGATAATAGTAATAATACTACTACTAATAATAATAATTATAATATAACAATAATAACAACAATAATGATGATGTTAATACTAATAATAGTAATAATGATGATGATGATGACAATAATACCCTGCCTTGTCTTACCTTTACTTTCTGTCGTGAACAGAGATGCGAAGGCATGTGTTGTGCATGGATCGGATCTGAGAGATATGACGCCGGCGCAGATCGACGACGTGCTGGCCAATCACTCGGAGATTGTCTTCGCTCGTACTTCACCCCAACAGAAACTGATCATCGTGGAGGGGTGCCAGCGCCAGGGAGCCATCGTCGCTGTAACTGGAGATGGAGTCAATGACTCTCCTGCTCTCAAGAAAGCCGACATCGGTGAGCATTCATTCATTCATTCATTCATTCATTCATTCATTCATTCATTCATTCATTCATTCATTCATTGAGAGTACTCATATAGTGCCCCTCCAAGATACCTACTCAGAGGCGCTCCCAGCCCAACTCGGGTGATAAAGAACAGTTTTCAGATGCTTGTAAAAGGTATATGCAGATTCCCTAGTTAAAAGAACAAGCAGATCTAAAAGAAGGTTGGGTTAGGTAATCATGCGACTGACAAGCTCACCTCCAATAAGAGAGACTAGCAGTCCCTTAAGCGAGCCTGAGAGGCAGCCATGGTATTGAAGTGTTAGCGACTTCATTTTTCTTGACCTCAGCAGATGAGGGCAGGTGGCCAGTCCTCTCCCTTGCTGTCTAATCTACCCACAGACAGTGTACTATCAGTGTAATCATTATAGTTGGCTAGGGGCGCATGTGGAGCCTAACTCTCAAAACAGATTTCTGCCTTGGCAGAGATTTGAACCCCGAACTCTCGGTTTACAGTCCAGCATGCTAGCCACTAGGCTGCTGAGCACCCACAATCCAGTGTAGCTGACTTTTTGTTGTTTCCAGGGGTTGCTATGGGAATTGCCGGTTCAGATGTGAGCAAACAGGCAGCCGACATGATTCTCCTAGATGACAACTTCGCTTCTATAGTAACCGGTGTCGAAGAAGGTAATCTATACTCTGTGTTAAGGGTGTGTCTTCTTGTCATTTCAGTCAGCACTAGCTTAGTAGCAGTAGTAGTATTAGTATTAGTAGTAGTAGTAGTAGTAGTAGTAGTAGTAGTAGCAGTAGCAGTAGTAGTAGTAATAAAACTCTGTAATCTCATAGATCATACGTACCTCATGGATTTAATAATATAAACAAACAGAAATGTCATGAAGTGAACTTTTTCTTACACACCTCTCATTGGCCACTTCCAACTAATGAATATTAATGCCCAATGACGCAATTGTTTACAAATGGCGAGATTCCAACGGACGTTCGTTTCACACTTTATTCTGTGTAAATTTCGCCCTTACTAGAGACTACCGTGTCTTGTTGGTCTGGTCTAGTTTGTATTTGCATCTGTTAAAAAAAAACAAGTGAAGATGTATTTACTGTGTAAGTATTCGGCTAAGCATCAACGGACAGTTGACACTGTAAAGAACCCTGGTAGTAGCTGACGACTATCTAAAAACTGTATCCTGAAGGACAATTGTAATTGTAATTAAAATTTGACAATTATAAAGCACCACATCAAGAAGAAACTCACTGGTGGTGCTTCCATCCCGAACTAGTGAATATTAACCAGTGAACCAATAATAATGTTATTATTATTATTGCTACTATTGCTAATTAGCGCATTTTAAGTAACTCACAGAAGCGCTGTACCTATGACTATCTAACAAATATAAACAAGTGCATTTTAAGACAGTTTGCAAATGTATGCTGTACAGAGTCAAGGGCAACAGTCTGTAAGTGCAGTGGCACTGTGGTAGACTGTTCCAGGAGGAACTGTCCAACACATGAGCATGATGGGCTCAAGATGAAGTGCGACAGCGTGGCACCTGCATATCTTCATGTGTCGCAAATTGGCCTTAATAATACAGAGAAATTGTAATTGCAATTATTTGTGTTTGTCGCTTAGGACGTCTGATATTTGATAACCTGAAGAAGTCGATCGCATACACCCTGACGAGTAACATTCCAGAAATCTCTCCGTTTCTTATGTTCATCATGTGCGACGTTCCTCTTCCACTCGGCACGATCACGATCCTCTGCATCGACCTCGGCACCGATCTTGTGCCGGCCATCTCCCTCGCCTATGAATCAGCCGAGAGTGACATCATGAAACGTCTACCACGTGATCCTTTCCACGATAAACTTGTCAATGACAGGTCAGTCGCAATTAATTGCAATTGTAATTAGTAGCTTCTGTTGCGCTGGTGTCTAATGCACAAGGCTTCAACCAATGGTGCAACAAAACCAAACCGTAGTCAGGTCAGTATCCAGAAGATCAGTCTTTAAGACAGAGAGGCAACCTATGGTGTCTAATGCACAAGGCTTCAACCGATGGAACTCCAAACCAATCCATAATGAGGTCAATATCCAGAAGATCAGCCCGTAAGATAGGGAGGCAGCCTATGGTGGATAAGCAATCTCAAAGTCGTAGCAAGTGACGTCTCGATGGTGACTCAAAGAGTTTTAATTCTGTCTGAGTAAGGGATATTGGTTGCTGCAAGGTCAACCAAGGTATGTGAAGAGAAAGATTGGTTGTTGAAAGAATTGCCTCTGGCTTGTTTTGGTTGATTGCAAGGTCATTAAAGGTCTTTTGTGGGACTCGGTAGCCAATTGCTTAGAGCGCTCGCTCGGCTTTTAGTGCAGACAGTATCGGTTTGAGCCTCCTCCCCGAGATGGTCACTGCAAGGACCTTGAGCAAGTCCTTCAAGCTCAGTTGCTCAGCGCCATCTATTGATGCTTGGTCAATAGTGATGCTTAATAAATGTGTAGTAATAATAATTTAATGAAGTAATAATAATAGTAATTAATGATATAAAGGTGAAGAGAGGACAAGCAGCGCTCAAGTCTCTCTTGAAGTGGTGCTATATAAATTTGCCTTTGTAATTACACTTACAGTTACATTATGGCTCAGTCATCTGTGGCAGAGATAGAGAGATGCAGCCTCTCAGTTATCTTCCACTTATGATGCTTTATGATTTACAATTACATTTACTCATTACAGTTTACAATTGTACTAAGTACAATTACAATAAGTACAAGTACAATTACTTTTACAATTACATGCACTTATTACAGTTTACAATTGTACTAAGTACAATTACAATAAGTACAAGTATAGTTACTTTTACAATTACATGTACTTATTACAGTTTACAATTGTACTAAGTACAATTACAATAAGTACAAGTACAATTACCTTTACAATTACATGCACTGAGTACATTACTGAAGATAGCCATGATCGTTGTCTGCTGGTTGTAGGTTGATTGGGATCTCGTACGGCCAGATCGGAATGATCCAGGCGTCCGGAGGATTCTTCACTTACTTTGTGATCATGGCAGAGAATGGCTTCTATCCAGTGCGATTGTTTGGACTTCGTAGGGAGTGGGATTCAAAATCCGTCACTGACCTGACAGATTCCTATGGCCAGGAATGGGTGAGCTTCCCTTCCCGGTTCTGGGGTGTGTGATTAGACACTGACTCTTCATACCAGGACAGTGTTATCCACCATATACTAAACTTAGGGTATACCTTAATTGTGGTATATCTTAAGTTTGGTATACACAAGAGCTTCTTGTCCTCTCTCCTCTCAGTTCCGTAGATGCTTGAAAACCTTTCTTTTTGCCGGTTTTGGCGGTGAAGCGGGTCGAGAGCGACGCTGATTTGAGTGGCGCTATATAATGTTCGGTTACAATTACAGTGTTGGGTTCTCGAGTGTCTTCGGTGGCTGGTCCATGGCTTGGAATGCACTGCCCAGTCTTGTTCTGTTCATTCATTACCTGAAGTCTAAACTTAAGACTATTCTCTGTCAACTTGCTTATCCACCATATGCTAAACTTAGGGTTTACCTTAATTGTGGTATACCCTAAGTTTGGCACCCAAATTTTGGTATACCCTAATTTTGTATTCGTTAAATTTGGTATAGCCTAAGTTTGGTATAACCTAATTTCATTATATATTATCGGAAATCAACAACCCACTCAGTTTATGTCTAGAACGTTAAATCCCCCACTTAGCATTATCTGACAACCGTGGGAGATCATTCTCCCAACTCTCCGTTGACAGATGCCACTGACTGTCAAAAGGTTGAAAACCACTGCCTTAGACCGTTAATGTGTAGGGAACTTTAGCTTGAACTCCTCAGTACCATTGTTGACGACTTTGTATAGCGCACCTTGTGAAAGTCACTCACACACAATTCCTCAGTGCCATCGAATCTTCTCATTTGTGTTGAGTGCCATCACTGTAGCGTGTCAGTACTTTGGACTTGTTATATTGTAGCCTTGCTTTGTTGTCGTAAAGCGTGTGTTGTGTTTCACCAAAGAGTTCTCCCTGTTTCTGTTAGAGAAGCCAAGTCAGTTTGACAATCTCAGCTCAGCACTTCCCTTGCAAAATCCAAGTCATAGTATGGACAAAAACACGTTTGAGACATCAGTTAACTCTTCATGCATGATAATGGCACTTAACAAATATGCGTAAATTAAATGGAAAAAAGTGACAAAACAGAAAGTTAAATAAGTAAGTAATTGGACCGTTTCTGTGTTGTTGTTGTCATTAGACTTATGCACAGCGCAAGGTGCTTGAGTACACGTGCCACACGGCCTTCTTCATGTCGATTGTTATCGTTCAATGGACGGATCTCATCATCTGCAAAACAAGACGCAACTCTGTCATCCACCAAGGCATGCTGTAAGTTCAATCAACAGTTTCCGCTATTATTATTATTATTATTATTATTGTTGTTATTATTATTATTATTATTATTATTATCATTATTATTATCATTATTATTTTCATTATTATTATTATCATTACTATTATTGTTATTGTTATGATTACTATTATTATCCCATTATTATTATTATTATTATTATTATTATTATTATTATTATTATTATTATTATTATTATTATTATTATTATTATTATAACAGTGAACAATTTAATATGGCAAAGTCAATGAAAAGCAGATGGCATTCCTGCGCTGGACAGCTACCGAGAGTCTTTGGAACAGGTAGCTTGTCTCAAGTGTGTCCTGAGCTGCATCGTCCGAGTTTCAGCACAAAATTATTGTTATTATTATTATTTATTATTATTATTATTGTTATTATTATTATTATTATTATCATTATTATTATCATTATTATTTTCATTATTATTATTATCATTACTATTATTGTTATTGTTATGATTACTATTATTATCCCATTATTATTATTATTATTATTATTATTATTATTATTATTATTATTATAACAGTGAACAATTTAATATGGCAAAGTCAATGAAAAGCAGATGGCATTCCTGCGCTGGACAGCTACCGAGAGTCTTTGGAACAGGTAGCTTGTCTCAAGTGTGTCCTGAGCTGCATCGTCCGAGTTTCAGCACAAAATTATTGTTATTATTATTATTTATTATTATTATTATTATTATTATTTTTATTATTAAGATAAAGATGAATTCATAAAATCCTTAAAGTTTCCAAAACTCGCTTTCCGCTTAGAACTTTGTTGTATACTGAAAACAAACTTTGTCGTTCGAAGCCTTAGCTCAGTACATCCGCTGTTTGAATGCAGTTGGCTTATATGTGATGTTCGTTGAAAGCGTTTTAAAGGTGTCTAAATGGAACATTTTACCAAGTGTTTGTTAATGACATCTTGTGGCTGCCAATGCCGTTGACATCGATTTTAAATAAATTGGTTGATTAGTTGCTGCTTAACGACGGTCTGTCATGACGAAGGTGATCGGCGTCGCCCTCCTACTTTAAGACTAGCATCCCAGGCAAGGCATTTGCTACCTTCCCATGGAGTGGCACAGTCTAAATCGACGAGAATTCTATTATCTACTATTTAATAATAGTAGATAATAACAATAGAATTCTCATCATCATTATTATTTTTATCATCGTTATTCATCATCATTATTATTATTATTAGTAGTAGTAGTATTACAAAATTTTTAACATGTGCAAGGTCACAGAAATGCGAATCTGAGAGGTGAGGGGGAGAGGAGACAAGAGAGAGTTAGTCAGTCGTCAGGTGAAGAGCAGTAAGATATCAAGATGTTTGAAATTCAGTGAAAGATAGTGAGTTTTGAGGAATTTCTTATGAGAACAGAAAGAGTTCGAGCATCAAACAGACATTGGTAGGCGATTCCATTTCTTGGGCTATGATACGTGTGGGATTTTGTCATGGGTGTTGTTACTTTTAAAAATTTTAGTTAAGTCATTTATTCAGTCATAAACTCCAAATTTCTAAAGCGGTATTCTGAAGCTAAGGGCATGGCGCCGCCTTATTTACGAGCGCTGCGTCATGTCAAAGGGGTTGTTCAGAGATGGTCAAGTGAAGATTAGAGTCTGGTGGCCAGAGACCAGAGGGAGGGGGAAGATTTCGTGCCAAGGTGAAGGATTGGATAGATTAGGGTAGGAATTCTTGAGGAGGTGAGACTTCGATTGGATTGGATAGATTAGGGTAGGAATTCTTGGAGATATAAGACTTCGATTGGAGTGGAAAGCCCGTGGGGTGAATTCTCATCGTGTTTAGACTGTCGCTTCTGGGTATTGTCTAATTGGAAGCACTTCTAGCTAAGCCTATGCAACAGTGAATAATTTCAACTGATTGCTATTCTTGCTTCTGACTGAACTCTTTCTTGTATCAAATCTGCTACTGCTATTTCGAAACCTCGAAACATGAGCAGAGAGAGGACAGAAGAGCTGAGAAGACTCAGGTCGCAGATTGTGTCGTATCTGTCATTTTTAGATTCAAGAATTTCTAAAGTGCTACTTAAAGCTAAGCGCGGGGTTCCAGCTTATTCATGAGCAGCCTGTTCGACAATAAAGGGCCGACCACAGCAAAGCTACAATCTTGTAATATTGTGAACGTTTGGAGTGCAGCCACTGTATTTGTTGTTGTAATCTGACATTTATAAAGCGCCACTACCAGAAAAACTCGACAGTGGTGCTCCCAACCTGAACCAGTGAAATGACTGTCGAATAATACAGACTTCTGGTGCTTGCGAAACTGTGGAAGGGACAAACTGAGGAGCTCGAACTGCAGCTCTTCAGAAAGGCGATTCCAGCTGGTGGACCCAACATAGTATTATCGTTTGCGATTGTGTTGATTGACAGGAATCATCATCTGACGTTTGGATTGTTCTTTGAGACTGCGCTGGCAGCGTTCATGGCCTACACGCCAGGCTTTGACAAAGGTCTTCGAATGTATCCACTCAGGTGAGAACAACACTCATGTCCATCTATCTCCATGCATTTGCTAACTGTCTTAATAGACTGGTTAGGTAGGGTAATTGTGCTATATTAATTGTCTTGATACAAACATAGATACATACATAGGTACATACATACATACTTACATACATACATACATACATACATACACATACAGGCATACACACATACATAGAAACATACATAGAAGCATACATATTCACTTATACGGACTGATCTGGATATTTGACCTGATTACGGCTTGGTTTTGGTGCACCATCAGTTGATGCCTTGTGCATTCGACACCGGCGCAATAGAAGTTACTAATTACAAGTACTTACATTTAATTGCAGACTCTAGCCAGCCATAAGGATCTACCAAGAGGCATTGTTCTAAGATTATAGCATTTTTTAACTGGCACACTGACGATTGTGAATCATTTTCTGTGTTTTACTTGACCTTATAATAACGATACTGATCATGATGTGACTAATAATTATGTAACAATTTCTATAGTGAATTTCTGTAATCGGTATCAGTCAATGGTCACAACCTAGCAGTTAGATATCCAAGTCCTTTAAAGTCAAGGAGAAATAACAAGTTTTGAGCCGCATTTTGAAGGTAGGAAGTGAATTAGAGCTACGAGGAAAGAATGGCAGTCGATTCCATTCCTTGGGGACAGAGGCATGGAATGAACACGAGCCCATGACTGTTCTGCATCGTCAAGATCCAAAGGGTCAGGCAGGAAGATAGTCAGACTAAGGTGGATAGTGTTTAGAGCTGAATCGGCGACGAAGGTACGAGGAAGAGGAGGAATCAGGATTATTATGATTTTATGAAAGAGCAGTGTTTTGAGTTTTGAGTGAAAGACCTGTGGAGAGATAGCAAGAGGTGAGGTTTTGGTGAGTTCGTGGGATGGATCAGAGATTTGGTGTAATTGTTTGGATGATTGGTAAAAGACCAACAGCTAGTCTAAGGAAGCTGATGTTAAAGTTCATAAGACTTCGTTGAACTGTTGCGTCCTTGACCTTGTCTTTTCCAGGTGGACCTGGTGGTTGGCTCCGATGCCGTTCAGTGCCGCCATCTTCATCTACGACGAGACTCGCCGGTACATCTTACGTCGAGACCCCGGGGGCTGGATGGAGCGGGAGACCTACTACTAGCCCCCACCGCTGCACTTCCCACAACTCACATCTCATTCCCTCAGGACGCTTCTCATACCAAATCTCTCGAACCGGATCATATCTTCAACACTCAGCATCCCTTACTGCCGCGAAATCCCCCTCTGGTTTGCACCACAGGCAAACACCCACGCCCTCCTGCCCTGCCCTGTTAGGGTGCTACATGTCTCATTTCCTTGTGTAGGAAATTGTGTCGGCCTCGTTCTACGCCCACCCATGCAGAGGGGCTGTTCGGCGCGGTATCCGCTTTTTTAAACTAACTTGCAATCAACCTTAGAGGTAGTACGAGTCTAGTGTTGCTGCCGACACACACTCTTCGTAGTGTTTGAACTTCGTAGCGTTGTGTCTAAGTCGTAGCCGTTCGCACACAGAACTTGTTTCGTCTTTGTCTGCGGTTTGCGTGTTTCCCGATTTCCTCTTCGTCTGTGTTAAGGGTCACGTGGGTCAAGAGATTTTGAATTTTGTTGGTTGCTGACTCTCAGTTCAGCAACATAGCATTTGGTTTCATATTTCCCTTGTTTGAATAAGTGAAGATATTTGAATAATTGAAGATATTTGAATAAGTCTACTGATGTTTAAATCTTCTTTCTTGAAATTTTGTACGTAAAAGATATGGTTTTTCTGCAACACGGCATTTGATTTCATATTTCTCTTATTGACGGATTTTGAGAAATTCAAAATTTTTGCATCACATCTAATGATGTTTAAATCTTTATTCCTTAAATTGGTGTAAAATTATCCAAAGTTAGAGTGGCACCAGTTTTGTTGTCTCAAGTAAGTGCCACAAAGCTGTTGTGGATCCGTTGCAACGAACTGCATTGGATCGCATGATCTTATGGGAGGATCTGAGACCATGTGATCAACAGATTCTGGACATTCCAGTGCAATAAAATCTGTACAATTTTCTTTCGGAATATCGGTGGTGCAGCGTTCTTTTGCCGGAGAGCAGTTTGCGTTTTAGTCGTGTTCTTTTACGCAAACATAGCCTCCATTTGCATACAAACTCATGAGCAACTGGTTCAAAAACCAGTTGGTTTTGTTTCTAGTTTTGACTGGTTTGAACCAGTTTTCATTTCGGGCTTGACCAGTTCTGACCTATTAGTTTTGTTTAACTTGTAGTAAATACTCGTTTAAGTTGCTGTTGACTGTTGTTCTGTGAGTCTGTGTTGAATGTTCTCTGAGCTGTGTTTTAAGCTGGATCTGTGTTGTAAGATCCTAGAATCTCCTCGTTTATGTGTTCACTGCTCTCGCTATGGCGTGTAATTACGTTGAGCAGCGTTTAGACATGTTACGTTCACGTTCTATCCTTGTTCTGTTGTCGTAAAACGTGTGTTGTTGTGTTTATCGGAGAATTCTTCCAGTTTCTGTTAGAGAAGACATGCCAGTTTAACAATCTCCGCACTTCCCTTGCAAAATCTAAGTTGTACTATTGATAAAAAAAAACATGTTGGAATATCAGTAAGCCTTGAACAATGAACATTAATACCTTTGACATGGCTTGAAAAGTCCTGCATCCTAAACAGCCTGGCTCTAATGGGTTAAGTATGAGAGGTTTGGAATCACGCTGGGCAAATATTTGCGATATGACACATGTCGCAAATATTTGTCCAAAACGATTCCAAACGTCCCGCACTTAATGCAGTAGTGCTGAGCTGTATTCTAGTCGCAAACATCTGCCAAATTGCACGTACTCTGCGTCTTTCCGTTGCTGATAAATTATGAAGTGGTTGAGGCAGAGTGCTCAGACAGGATGCCGTGGCTCCCTCAGGCATCAATTTTCATCCTGCACAGTTGTCAGGTAATGGCAGCCACTATTAGGACGCAGTCATTGTTTCGGCAAGTTGTAATTTACGGCAGCGGTTTTGATGGTTGGAATGAAGATGATGATTGTAGTGATTGTGAGTGTATGTGTGCATCAGAGCACTTGGGTAGGGATTGTGTTGTTGACTATAATTGCAGCATCACCGCTGCTGATTGGCTGAATACAGATTCTGTCATCTGCCAATCTCAGTGCTCATCTGCTTGCTCAATCTCTCTTGCAGCTTTAACTTTTTAAACTATCCTATCCAGGCTCTACTTCTGCACCATCTATGACCACCATCACGAAACGATTTCTACCATTAAACCTGTCTACTCGGCTTTACCCCCCTCCCCCCCCTATTCTGACCAGGCATCAAAACCGACCAAGCAGCCTGGCTTCTGAGTACTGGATTTGATATAGCGCCAGTAGAAAGCTGGGTCTCTCTGGCTTTTGTGTTGAGCTGAAGGATTTCAGATACTCACATTTCCATTACATTGTAAATTTTGGATGATTCCCTGTTGCAATGTTAGGTCAGACACGTTTATTAATTGCTTTGGCGTTCATACAATGATTAGTGAAATTGTGTATCAACTCTTTGGTAACACTGACGAGAAATTGGCTGTTGAGTAGCATGAAGTGCAGTGGTTTAAAATTCTTATAGGACACAGATACATGTTTTGGATGTTATTTTATTGTTTTGGACCGAGATTGATGTGTTAGGGTTTTAATTCTCAGTACTGCATCTGTTGAGACATGCTTCACATTGTTACAAGTAGTATTACTGTTGTTTTGAAAGTTGTCAGCATGCGCACAAGCAGTTGGCCACATGTTACAGAGCTGCTTCTTGGTGTGTGTGTGTGTGTCGGTAACCATAGCCAAGACTTCTGTTGTTCAAATGGGTTGCTAATTTCGTTCTTCATCGTACCTTTCTCGATTTTGTTCCGTAGTGTTTGGCCGTGGTTCATTTCACAGTTGCCGGTCCCTCCACCTGAAATTCTCTTACCTCTTGATGTTCTTTGTCTTTGGCCGGCATTCTTTCACAGTTGCCGGTCCCTCCATCTGGAACTCTCCACCTCCTCATGGTCGCAACTCTTCTGTAGAGAGACTTTCTTTCACTCTAAACTGGAAACTTACCTTTTCCAGTCTGTTTATGGATCTTAATGTTTTGCCCAGCTTCATTATGCACCTGTGAACTTTGTAAGGATAGCGTTATCAAATTAAAGTTCATTGTATTTATTTTTACACAGTCTTTTGCTCTCAGTTTCTGCCACATTTACTCTACACTGTTCTGTGGAATGAACTCCCAATGGATCTCTGCCAAGTAAACGCTTGAAGACCATTTTGTTCGATCGTGGTTCCATTGTGTTAGGTCGGCAGCGCCTCTGATGAGTCTCTCTTGTAGTGGTGCTATATAAATTTGCCATTACCATATCCATTTCGCTCAACCACCTGTCTCGCCTTTCAATCAGAGCACTCTTGTGCCTGCCCTCTTTCCGTCAGCATCTCGCTCAAAACTGAAAATCAAACTCTTCGAGCTCTCCAAACTCTATTCCACTGCTTGACCATACCACGAACACCATCATCTACAATTCCTCCGGAACACCATGTTGTCGCCTCCCCTCGCCACCCCGGGAATCTGACCTGGCACACATACCGACCAAACAATCTGCCTCTTGGGGACTTGAATTGATGGAATGCCAGTATTAAGCTGGTGACCCTGATGCCACTATTTTGTGTGACGCCGAGAAATTTCGGAGACTTACATTTGCAGTATTATGGCGCCATCTGTGGAATATATATTCGGTGTTTTAGTTGGTGTTGCATTCTCTAGGTGGCGCTATTGATCTTTACATTCTGCATAGTTTGGCCAATCAGTTCGGATTTTCAGTGGATGCTTATTGCAGAAAGATGCATCATTCCAACCTGTACAGCGCGTGAACTTATCAGTGCTTGTGTACTTGGTAGATGCAAATAAAGGCTACTGCTGCCTTACTTACTTAAACACCGCCCTAAGCGACCTCATTGATACTTCTACCTCATGGGGACACATCTTGCCCCTTTTCTCAATGCCTCAAAACTCTTCTCCATCCCCTTTTCTCAATGCCTCAAAACTCTTCTCTTGTCCAGCCACGGAGTATAATATGTCTTGAAGAGGTGCTGCGGAAGTTCGCTGAGTGAGTGAATGGATGAATGTGGAGATTGTGGGACGCGGTAAACGATTGGTTAGAGCACTGGCCGTGTAACGCAGAGTAGGCCTACGGGTTCGATCCTCCTCTCTCGGAGTCTCCTGATACGGCTACTGTGGGTATTACCTGTGGGTTATTAGGGGGCCTACTGATTGGATGATGACGACCCACCTCGATCAGACCCAGCATTCAACAACTTATCAACTCTTCTGCGGCAGTTCTGCCTCTGTCTCTGTCTGTCTGTCTGTCTGTTTTTCTCTCTCTGTCTCTATCTGTCTGTCTATCTGTCTGTCTGTCTGTCTCTCTGTCTGTCTCTCTGTCTGTCTGTTTCTCTCTGTCTGTCTGTTTCTCTCTGTCTGTGTCTGTATCTGTCTCTCTGTCTCTGTCTCTCTTTCTCTCTCTCTCTATCTGGCATTTGAACTTGGATCTCGTCTTGATGTCTCCAGACAACCCCTCTGACACGACGTAGCGCTTGTGAATAAGCTGGTGCCATTCGCTTAGCTTTCAAGAAGCGCTTTAGAGACTTGGAGATTACAATTACGAACAATTAGGGTCGTATACGTGAATTATCTTTGAGCAGATATTTCTCAATCTTGGACGAATTAGCAAAATCCTTTCTGCGCTTTAGAGGTTTCATTCCGAGGAGAGCTTAATTTTTTCCAGCTCCATTGATGCATTTCGCATTCAACGGTTTCTTATAGACGCACTCCGCTTAATTTTCTCGATATCGTTTCCGGCGCACGATTTACGCGAAACAATTATCGTTTGTCTTTGTTCCGCTACGGTAATTGTCTGCAAAGCTCCGCAGTGATTCTTTCTTTCAATCTCATTTGCCTTTTCGGTAGGCGCTGTATAATGCGCATTTGCATATGGGAGGTTGATTGGGTGAGTGTCTGCCTGGCAGTATAGACTGTGCAGGTTCAAATCCTGTCCTTGTGTCGTGTGTAACGATTTGGATGGCAGATTGCTAGTAGCATTTGTAACTCCCTTGTTGTGTAGGCACATCTGTTGCTCGGTGATGAGTTGGAGGACCTCTATATAGCACCTCTACCACAGGTGGTAGAGGTGCTATATAAATCATCTGTAATAACTGTTACAATAAACGCCATAGGTTTGTGGTGTTTTTGTCAAACGATTTAAATTCACTTTTAAACGTTTGCGCTTTGGTTTTGACGATATGGTTTTGAGCAAGTCCTTTCCTCACCAGTGCTCAGCAAGTCCTTCCCTCACCATTGATGATTGGTCATAAGATTGTGACACTTAATAAATGCTTAAACGTAATAATAGTGAATTGGATGGGATGTCCGTTTTAATATAATTTTTAATATCATTTCTAATTTGATTTTGTTTAGCAATGATGGGAGAAAATCAAATGAAAAATAATACTCTGTGAAGAAGTCTCAAAGTGGCGTTCTATTCTTTTGCGTTTTCTTAAGTTATAATTAATTTATTTGCATTTTCAATAATTCGTTGTTATTTCCGAGTTTATTTTGAATTCATGCTTTACCTGTACATTGTTAATTAATTATTAATGATAGTCATTTCAGTGGTGCTCATTTTCAAGATTTCATTTTATTCCTTTATCCTGGATAATATTTCATCGGTTAAAAGTCTTGCAGCATGAATTGCTTAAATACTTTTGGCTTTTTTGTTGGTAAGCTTGTTCTCGCAATGTTTCTGGTCCAATTTGTACCAAACCCTAATGATCTCCGTCATCAGTATTAGCGATAATATTTTCATTCGCATTGTTGTCTCATAAGCAATAGTCTCTACCGTCCTGATTACCAGAACGAAATTAATTGCGATCTTAAATTGCCGGCTCTTCTGTTAGAGACCGCTAAGCAGCTATTCTTACGAGAAAGTCGGTGATTTTCTTGTGGAAATGCAAATAGTTAATGGCCGTCATTAGTCAGTATTATTGCTTTCGGCATTAAGTAAAACCTTTGTGGCCAGCGAAGAATTGCATTTCAAGCAGATCTCTTGGCCATTTTGGAGTAATCAGAAAAGGAAGAGTATGGGCGTAATTGTCAAGAAGCTTCCTTTGACGTGCTTGCCGTAAATTGGTATTGGAATAATTAAATAAGCCTTGTGTCTCTGGCTGTATATTGGGACGCGGTAGCCGATTGGTTAGGGCTCTTGCCTTGTAATGCAGGGTGTACGGTTCGAGCCTCCTCCCCTTGTGACGGTTACTGTGTGGGGGCATTGGAAAGGCCTTCACTCGCATTTGCTCAGCGCCATCGATTGATGCTTGGCCATTAGATAGTGGGGCCTAATAAGTGCATAATAATAATAATAATAATAATTATAATAATAATAATAATAATAATTATTATTATTATTATTATAATAATAATGATATCGTTATTCTTTTGTGAAACGTCATGGAAGGCAGAGATTACAAAGTCCATTGAAACTGCACGAGGTGGAAATGTTGTAGGGGGCCTAAAATAAGCTGACAGGAATTTTTATGACCAGTGCAAAAATCCTTTACGAGACGAGTTTTGTTTTGGGAAGGCGATTCCTCGTGGTGTTATGTCGGAAGTCGGTCTCGGCTAGGATAACAAATTAATCTATGTTTGGACACTTATATATTGGAAACGTGCGTCGTAAACAGCCGTGAAATTAAAACCGAGTGCCAACTCTGGTCGCAGAATCAGAATGAACGAGACAATAGTCGTCTTAGCGCTGTTATTGGTTTTCTGGTTCATTTTGCATTTAGATTGCAGGACTCGTATTTATAACTCTACTCAGAAGTTGTTGCATGAATGGAATTAATTTGTAATCTGGTAAATCAGTCTGTTGTGACTGGAGATATCTATCCTTTGTGGAACTGAAAACCACAACGCGTTTGCTTTGGTCAATTTCAGTGCTAGGCTCATATCCAGTAATTGGGGATAAACAGTCTAGACAGTGGATACATATCCTCTAACACAGTCATTGGGGCACGGCTATATATATATTGTTAGAACACTGAGTTTGTAATGTGAATGTGGAGCGTATGGGTTTGAGTCTCACGTCAGATGGTCACTGTGTAAGATCCTTTAGCAAGTCCTTCAATCACAATCGCTTCAGTGCTTCTGTTGTAGATTTATTAATTGTGCACACACATAAAAGCTGTATAATAATAATGAAAAACTAATAATAAGAATAATGATGTTGACGATGGTAATAATAATAGCCCATAATTATTGTTATTATTGTAATGATACTAATAATAATTGGAACAATTAGGAGAGAGATGGCAAACCAAGACTTATCAACGATTAATGGATGGAGTTAACTGAAAACAGTGAATTTAATTTGATGTTTGTGATTTTCTTGGCTTTATGCAGAAATAAAGTACTATTAGTAGTAAAACTTTATAATAATAATATTAATAGTAATAATACGTTTGCCAGACACCTCTGCTTCTAGTTGGAATTGCTTTGCATTGATTGAAATTCTACAATTTCTTTGCAATCCCGATGTAAGGTTCCAGTTACTGTAAGGCTGGTTCATTTGTGCTTCACTCAATCAATATCGTTCAACACTTGGACTAAATTCCTCTTAGGACTGAAGAGGTGTGTGACAAATGAGCAATTATCGTACGTTACCTGTCTTTTGTGTTGTCCGTCAAAGATGTAACACTGTTAGCGATTGTGTCTAGCGGTTCATTTCCATCGCGTGTACTTTTCCGTTTGTTCGTTGTTACCGACGTAGAAATCGGGCATCGGTCGTACGTTTCCTGTTATTTCCAGTCTAGTTGTGTCAATTAGCATTCGCGAAAAGCTGTTGCACTGGTGTTTACCGTTTGGTTGTAACTATTTATTTGAAGGTTTGTACAAAAAAGTTTCTAACCTTGTATATAGAAGTCTTAGTGTTGGTGTTTGTCGCTTGCAAATAGAGTTTTCTGTTTCGTTTGCTTCCGTTTTCTGCGGCAAAATAGTGTTTCGAATGGCAATGTTCGTACCTCAGTATCTTCGTGTGATGTTAGACTTAGCACTGTTTTGCAACTCGCGCTTGTCAGATGAACATGACAGGATTTGTGGTTGTTGCAAAGCCAACACTGCACAGTTTGAAGCTGTTCAACTCTGTCTTAAGTGACTGCCAAAATTGAAATTGACTTATGACCTGTTTCAGTTAAGCATTCGTTTTTGATTGTACTTTAATGAACCGATTTTCAATATCAGTGCTATATCTTGACTTAACTATATCTTGACTTAACTATATCATGGTTTTTTTGTACTTCGATGAGCCCATTTTCAATACCAATAGTATTACTTGTCATGTCTTGAATTGCCTATGCTGATGGTGTTACTTGTGATGAGCTCCATTTCCAATACTGGTTGTGATGAAAATCCAGAGATTTTACATTCTCAGTACTTACATTTTCACTACAAATACCAATGCTGTGTGTTGACTTTCCTACGCTGATGGTGTTAATTGTTAATTGTATGTTGATGAGGTCCATTTCCAACACTGGTTGTGATGAAAATTCACAGGTCCTACGTTCTGAACTCACGTTGTGCAAAATTAAGTAGACTTACGATCACAAAGTTATGAAGTTTTGCCAAACAAACATGCTTCCAACTGTACACTGCAGAATGTTGTACTTTGTTATTTGCTTGGTCAAACACGAGCAGCTGTGTAATTGACGAAGTAGTACTTTAAATTCACGAACCGCAGAAAGAGTTTAGTAAATCGTAGGATTTTCCGAAGATATTCTTGCACTGTTATTCGTATGGCACTTGCTAATGAGGTAGATCGTTCCATGTAACAACTTTAGAGTATTCGCTTGTTTTTGTGTCATGTTTGGAGAACTTTGGGACTCCTCGCAACTCAGTGTTTTTTTTATCCATTTGATTTTTTAGTGTTACAGTAGGTTGTGACTTAAAAATAAACTGATTGCTGAAAGTTTCTGATTGTTTTCAGTGTTGCTTTCCAGTCAACACACAATTATTTTCTAACACAGCTACATGTTATTAGGTCATTGCTACATGTAATTAGGTCATTGTTACATGTAATTAGGTTATTCATACATGTAATTAAGTAATTGCTATATGTAATTATGTAATTGCTATGTGTAATTAGGTCATTGTTACATGTAACTAGGTCATTGATACATGTAATTGAGTAATTGCTATTAAGTAATTGCTATATGTAATTAGGTAATTGATACATGTAATTAGGTCATTGTTACACACAATGAGGTCATTGCTACATGTAATTAAGTCATTTAATACGTGTAATTAGGTCATTGTTATCTGTATTCAGGTCATTTCTACATGTAATTAGGTCTTTGCTACTTTATAATTAGTTCATTTACACATGTAATGAGACCATTTACACATGTAATTAGGTCATTGCAGAAGCAGTTTAGGTCACTTCAAAAATTTAGTTTATGTACTGCAGAAGCTAAGTTTAGTTCGGGGTTAGTGTACTCCTTACGTTTAGTTCATCCCGTCAGCTTAATTCACTCCCCTGAGTTTAGTTAACCCGAGTTTACTTCGTACCTTTAATTTTTAATTCACGCACTTCCGAACAGAGCTTCCCATTTGAAAATAGTAGGCGGTTTGAAAATCGATCGCGCTGGATTGAGTAGGCGAGCGATGCGCGGTCGAAATCGGGAGCGTTTGTGTACAGCGTATTTTGTGTATCGTATTCGTATAGCTGCATATATAGTAGGCCTACTCTCTAGTAGTCTAGTAGGCCTATCTCAATTCAGTTCCGTTATCCGTCCCGCATCATAGTTGTGAGAAGTTGAACCCAGTGAATCAGTGATTTCAATATTTCTTATGAATTTCCATTCATGAGAAAATATTGAATTCACTGAAAAAGACAACAGTAACAACAAATTAATCACATTTACTGAAGAACAGTCATTAGGTCACGGAACGCATTCACCGCTGCTACAAGTCAGTAATTAAAGTAGTGTAAATTAGGTAATAAAAATACGGGTCTGGCTCCAGGTTCGTCTATCGTCGTGGAGTCTAACTCAAAGTCATCGTGCGATGGCCGACGGTGCGACGCCTTCGGGTAGGCGAGCGATTTAACGCTCGCGCGGACCTTTGATAGGCGAGCGATGGAGAGGGATCGCTCGCTCGCCTGAAATGAGAAGCTCTGCTTCCGAACCGGTCCAGAACGCTACCCACCATGGGCGTAGACTCGGGGGGAGGGAGCTGTGCAGGGGCGTAACTTTGGTCTAAAAAGTGGGGGGTACCAATTTCTTACACACGCGAAGCAAAGCTGAGACTGCGATCTCTGGGAAGGCACAATAATAAAATATTGATTGAAATTGTTCAAAATGTGGGGGGTACGGTGCCCCAGTCCAAAAAGTGGGGATACGGGTACCCCTCGTACCCCCCAAATTACGCCTATGAACTTGAGGCATTAAACGCCCGTGTAGATCTGTGCATGATTGAAGTGACCGAAATACACAACGCAAAAACACCAAAAAAGTATTGGCTTACGGGGTTTTACGCCACGCCAGAGGCCCTCCTGCCAAACAAATGAGCTTACGGGGTTTGACGCCACGCCAGAGGCTCAGCAGGGAAAAGTATAACTACTGACAAAGTAGGCCTATTGGCTTACGGGGTTTTACGCCACGCCAGAGGCCCTCCTGCCAAACAATGAGCTTACGGGGTTTGACGCCACGCCAGAGGCTCAGCAGGGAAAAGTATAACTACTGACAAAGTATTGGCTTACGGGGTTTTACGCCACGCCAGAGGCCCTCCTGCCAAACAATGAGCTTACGGGGTTTGACGCCACGCCAGAGGCTCAGCAGGGAAAAGTATACCGGTAACAAAGTACTGACACAGGCGAAAGCTCCGTCGCAGACCTCCGTCCCGGAGAAAACACCCGGAGCAAAGTAACAATATTGCAACAAAGCCGCGGAAACTATAGAGACGATGACGTCATCGGAATATATGAACAAACATTGAACTGACGTCATTTATATTTAAAACTCGAAAAACCTGGGTCACGTCATTTATTAATACCGATAACAGCGCTTATTAAAATAATAAAATAAGGTAGCGGTAATATTATTAGAAATGAAATATCCAATATAATTAATTAAATTATTTAAATTAGATTATTTCTACGGGACCGTTTGCTAATTTGTATAGCACCACAATATATTGACAAAGCAACATTCATGATAGTTTTAGATATATAGGCCTACAACGATGTAGGCCTACCATTATGTACGTTGTATATAATGTAGGTCCTAAATGTAAATCTTGCCCTTGTCTTCTCTCCTCTTCAGTTCCGTAGACGCTTGAAAACCTTTCTTTTTGCCGGTTTTGGCAGTGAAGCGAGTCGAGAGCGCCGCTGATTTCAGTGGCGCTATATAAATGTTCAATTACAATTACAATTACAATTAGAAATCATCTAAATTTGTCTGCGCCACACAAAAGCCACGTCAGAGAGACCAGCTTTTACATCACGCAGATTTTGTGTGGGACAGTACGTGGGACTGAGAAATTTAATAATAATAGTAATGATAATCAGGGGCGTAACTTTGGTCTAAAAAGTGGGGGGTACCAATTTCTTACATACACGAAACAAGGCTGGGGTTGGGCTGGGAGCGCCTCTGAACAGGGGCGCTATATAAATGCTCAGTTCATTGATTGGTTTTTCCCGTGCGCTATTTATCGCGTGCGTTATTTATCCCGCGATACCGAGTGTATAATAACGAGTTTTATACACTGCGGACAATTTGTAGGTCTTCCGCCTACTTTCCGTTTATGAGAATGATATGGGCATTTACAAAGCGCCTCTCGCGGTATAGACGATTCAGATCGAGGCGTTCCCAGTGCGCGAGACCCCGAGAGAAAAAGCAGGATTTAAGGTGAGAAAAGGAAGAAGCAACGCGACCAGAGGGAATGTTGTTGCGGATAGGAGGAGGAAGTTCATTCCAAAGGAGGGACCTAAGCAGGCAAAGGACCTGGATTGAGTCAGAGCAGTCCTGACACGGGGAACTAAGAGGTCAAGACGACCAGAAGATCGGAGAGGACGCCTCGAAGCAGCATAATGAGGCCGTTGAATTAGATCACACAAGTACTGTGGAGCAAGACCCAGTTGAGATTTGAGCACAAGAATAAGCACTTTGAATTGAATACGGACAGAGAGAGGGAGCCAATGGAGTCGTTCAGCCATAAAGTTGGAGATATGAGATAACTGAGGGAGACGGGCAACTAGACTACCGGCAGCATGGAGTACCGACTGGAGAGGGAAAAGGCGGATCTTAGAGAGGCCAATAAGGAGAGAATTACCGATCGAGTTGCACATTTTGATCATCCAAGTTAAGGAAATTATTGAACTATTAGCTACATCGGTTAGAACATAGGCCACATGCAGCTCTGCGCGTGCAGTTGCCGGTTCGCATATCGATGGTGGGTGATTTCAGAAATTTAAATCTCGGGCTAACACGGTCAGAACACGGGGACCTTAACTGGCGTGACATCCATTCAATCGGGCAGCGATGGTGAAGGATCTCACCCGATCAATTCCTTGAAAGGCGAGCAAGGTCGAGGCCATACGGTCGCTCTAATTGTCGTCCAATTTCAAAACATGGGGCCTACATGCCGCTGGTGTCCTTGGTTCTCTGTTGCGTAGAGCTGAGATTGCGATTACGTCTGTTTCCCTATAAGGCTTTGCAACTTGTTCGGTGATTATGTCGTTTAAGTCCTAAGCAGAGTTGCATGTGGCGTATGTTCTAACCGATGTAGCTAATGGGTCCAATAA
Organism: Allolobophora icterica; assembly: GCA_963556255.1. Taxonomy (NCBI): domain Eukaryota; kingdom Metazoa; phylum Annelida; class Clitellata; order Crassiclitellata; family Lumbricidae; genus Allolobophora; species Allolobophora icterica. Next base: position 1,076,068 of record OY744609.1, read on the forward strand.
TTTCCTTAACTTGGATGATAAAAATGTGCAACTCGGTAATTCTCTCCTTATTGGCCTCTCCAAGATCCGCCTTTATCCTCTCCAGTCGGTACTTTTACGGATTCTCTATTATCTCTCGCATTATTTATCAGACGAAGATTTTTAAAGTGCAAGTTATAAATAAATACACGTCGGATTGACATGAGCTCGCAGGTTGTTTTTTTCAGTCTCATCGTCCCTGTGTTTCTCCTCAGTCTCTGCGGAATTGTTTTAGATTGGCGTCTTCTGTTCAGGCGACTATCGATTGCTGTTTGGTGCATTTAGCTGACTGGTTAGAGCGCTCGCCTTAGGGGAGAGTTGCCATAAATGGACCACCTAAGGGAAACTGAGGTTTGCTGAATGAAAGCTACCGAATTTCTACAAGGAAATTATGCCATATGATGGGCTGTTTTGTCAAGTATGTTGTTAGTAAGCAAGGGACAGATAGTATTCATGCATTTATGAAAAATAACTAAAACAACTTGAGCTGTAATAAGTCCAATCAAGGCAACCTGTTTCCTTAAATGGACCACATGGTGTCCTTGATTGGACCAGTTGCCCTGAATGGGACATATTATTTAAAAGACGTTTTTTAAAGATAATTTGCAAAAGAAGCACACTTTAAACTTTTAAGAACACTTATTGTCTAAAAACATGCAATAAAAGAGTCTCTAGCTATCTGTCAAATACTGTAACAGCGGTAGAAATCGACTTAACATAATTATGACCAACATAACCACTGCCAGTAAACTAATTAGGTGTACATTGTTAGAGTCACTATACACATAATTAACTATAGACTAGTTAATTACAACTAAATGATTAGTTAAGTCGTTTTTTTAATGTTTCGTTACTACTATTTACATCTAACACTTAACACTTAATAGGGGCCTACATACAGGAATTACACGTAGTTTGCACAGAGGAACACAATCATCATCAAGCAGTCTCCGTATATTTTTTCGTAGACATCTACATATTATACAATAGAAAGAAAAATGTTCTTCGACATAATACAAACGAATGGAACTTATTATTATTTAAAGAAGCACTTCAAGCACAGTTTAACATTGTAATTGCCGGTGTCCTTAAATGGACCACTCCCAAATTATCGGTCCAATTCAGGACACTAAATGTGGTCCATTTCAGGCAACACGGACTACTTCTACTTACACTGCGATAGTTCAACACATTTCAGTCCTAGCCTAAAATCACTTATTGTCGCTCAAACATGAAGCCTGGCTATAATTAAAACAAACATGATTGGATTTTTAAAAGCTGATCTAACGTGTATAATCCTCGTTGTCAGTACGACTAAAATTAGATCAGAACTACATGAAATAGAGTTTTAACCACAATTTAATAAATGTTTAGTATTCCATAAAACCGCCTACGTCGATACGATCAATATTCAACTGCGCAAGAATACAACAGTTGAAAACGAGGTTAAATGGGTATCTAGGGTGTAAATCGGCTGTGGTCCAATTAAGGCAACGGTCCATTTGGGGCAACTCTCCCCTATAACACGGACAGTATGGGTTCGAGCTTTGAGACGATTAGGGCCCTACTGTGTTGTGACTGTGCATCAGGCGAATTTCTTTGACAGGTGCGACGCATTTGAGTCTCGGCTGGTGCGACCAGTTCCAGTCTTCCCGAAGCATCGCTTGATCACGGACTGGGCGCATGGATCCGGACACTAAGTGGACTAAGTGTCCAGATCCTTCCTTCCAATTAGTGTTTCTACGTGTAAACATGTGTGCAGCCTCCGTCTGTAAGAACCTCTTCATGGCACCGAAGGTATGCATGAACACGTCGTAAGTACTAGTCATCGACTAAGTCTGTCTTAGTCGGCGACTCGCCGATAATTCGGTGTGCACGAAGACGTCTTAGCCCGCTATTCGACGACCATCTCTGATGATCCCAGCAGCTGTAGTGTCCAAGCGGAGAAAGTGGAGCAGGGTCGTATTTCGTGGTGATATATTTTTAGCTCCTCGATTTTTATGGCAGCTTCAGTTACCAAAATTTTTTCTCATCTTTTTGTTTCCCAGATTTTTTAGCATAGTAGTTTCCAAGATTTGGAGCTTTTAGCTTACACGATTTTTAATCTTATTTTAGTTTCCCAGATTTTTAATACTAAAGCTTTAGTTTCCCAGATATGTAGGTTTTAGCTTCTCATAATGTTTAGCTTCTCGTAGGCCTATTTAAAATCTTATTTCATTTTTTACAGATTTTAAAACCTTTTTCAGTTTCCCAGACTTTCATTTTTTATGTAACAGATTCTACTAGCCTTAGGCTTACTATTACGCATAAAATTTATCAAAAGATCGATATAGCGCTTTTAACCAATGGTCCAAACGCGATACATGTATGATACTCGATCTACATGCGATATGTCACAGACTTGCAGATGATAATTATGTGACATATTTGCAGAAGGGGCAATAAATATATTTCGCTGCTTTCCGCTACGCGTGACTCAGTAACATGGTAATCGTAATCTCGAGATTTATATTGCGCCCGAAGAGAGTTAAGTAGCGCGAACCAGGTAGCAGACGCTCAGTATCCAATTTGTAGAAGCATTTATTTAGCGCCCTTCCTTGAACCCTTCTAAAGGCGCTGTCCAACACATGATGTATGTGTAATTCTGTCTCTGTCTCTCTCTTTCTCTGTCCGTCTGTCTGCCTGTCTGTCTGTTGCTACCTTAATGCGTAGTTCCATTTGCAAATGTAATTTCCTCCCTCTCTCTCTTTCTGTCTCTCTATCTCTCTCACTTTCTCTACCTTCATACATAATCCGATTGGCAACTGCTTCGTCCTTTGTCTCTCTCTGTCTGTCTGCTGTCTGTCTCTGTCTGTCTGACTCTCTCTCTCTCTCTCTTTCTCTCACACAGACACACACACACAAACACTCTCTCTCTCTCTCTCGCTCTCTCTCTCTCTCTCTTTCTCTCTCTCTCTCTCTCTCTCTCTCTCTCTCTCTCTCTCTCTCTCTCTCTCTCTCTCTCTCTCTCTCTCTCTCTCTTTCTCTATCTCTACCTTTATGCATAATCCAATTCGCAAATGCATCATCGGGTAGTTTTGACCAATCGAGGTCGGTCAAAAGGTTAATTATCGCTTGAGTCGGAAGCGGATGTAGACGGTCGCCATGCCGTCATTTCAAGATCGATGCAGTCTTCGGAGATGGGTAGGTAGGCGGGTGGTGGGTTTTTCGGAGGCAGGAGCAATCGAAGGCCATCTCCCCTATCAGACCCTTTCTGGGAGGCAGGAGCAATCGATGGCCCCCTCCCCTATCAGACCCTCTCTAGGAGGCAGGAGCAATCGAAGACCCTTTCCCCTATCAGACCCCTGACCAGCGAGGCTGATTGTCAACAGGGCGGTGTAACATCCTATTAGCCGTGAGCTACGAGGCTCTGGTGGACTTTGACCAAAAGGCGTGCCATCGATGCATTAGACGATGAAGACGGTTGCTGATACAGAGGCAGGAGGAAGAGGAGGAGGAAGAAGAGGAGGAAGAAGAGGAGGGAGACGATAGGACGGAGAGGGGAGGGAGACAAAGAAATAAACAAAACAAAAAGAAAAAAAGAGGTTGAAAGAAGAACAAGATGATGACACTGAAGATGATGATGATGATGATGATGATGATGATGACGATGATGATGATGATGATGATGATGACGATGATGATGATGATGATGATGATGATGATGATGACGATGATGATGACGATGACGATGATGACAAGATAAGGAATCAGGATGAAGAGGCGGAGGAGAAAGAAGAAGAAGACGACGATAAAATGCCTTCCCCTGAGAAAATAACAATAGGCATTGTTTATTCTGCCTATAAAAAGCGGAAGAGGGTTAGGGTCCAAAAACGGCGTATAGGCCCTACTGTACTCCTTCCCTCGAAAATTACGTCCATGGCGCCTCCAACGTCCGCACCTCTGCTTTGGGTCATGACCTTAGCGTCGGTTTTTCAGCGATTCCGTTTATCTCTTACATTATAAATCGTTATTATCCATTCCGAAAATCCCCGTTCAATTTCGTCATCCGCACTTAAGCCGGAAGTAGATGGCGCTGTGGGATAGCCGGTGTCCAAGAGATCAGATTACGCTTGTCTATATTGCATTGGAAGCAGGCGACCCCTAGCGGCGAGCACATTCATTATTGACCGGGTTTGATTAACTGACCGCTAGATGACCGGCGAGTCTGTCCAGCCCCATCTGTCGACACTTTCCGGGTTTCGAATCGGCGACTTTCGATAAGGACGGCGTGACGCTTTCCCGGAAAATCAGACGAAAACGCCGAACGAAATAAATCCGACGATGGACAACTAGAAACGGTCAGTGGATGACCAATTTTGCTATTTGTCAAACGGCTAGACCAGTTGACTTTGACCGGACTGACCCAAGTCCGGTTTGACCACTGTCCGGATAGTTTTTTACTGTCTTCACCACTGTTCGGCTTGATCTAACAGGCTTGCTATATGTATATGGGTGAATATTTGAGAATGGGTAATTTTCAGTTGGTTGAAATAAAAAATAAAAAGTTATGATATTTATTGTAAAAAGTTACCAAAACAAAAATACAAATATAGTGTAAAGATATTAGAATATGGTTCATAACGGATATGCCCTAGTTCCCCATGAATTTTTTTTTTCAAAAATTGTCGGTGTACCACACCCATGTCAGCACCGCAACCACATTATGTCAGCACCGCAACCAATCAAAATGTCAGGAAACAAGCTGAATAACAAAAATTTATCTGGTAGTTTTATAGTTCATGTAAACTGCATAACATGGAAGAATTGAATATACTGTCAAAACACAATGGTTATTTATCTTCAGAGCTACTGAAACCCTAACAACTAAGTATGTGTCAGAGCTGCGACCGTGAAGTCAGCACCGCGACTGCTTGCTTGGTTGCGGTGCTGACGGTTGCGGTGCTGACAATTTGTTTGAAATATAAATGTTACGCCAACCCAGCTTGACGCGTGTGCAAACTGATAGGTCCAGTTTCTTCAGTACTTGCTTGCGATCTGATATATTACAAATAAAATTACTTAAACATTAGTGGTATGTGTGTATTATCGGTTGCGGTGCTGACCTTCAATAAACATACTCGTAAAGCTTAACCGAAAATATATTGAAAATAACCTGTTTTAAATTATCATAAATTACTTTGGCAATATGCAATCTCTAAATCAAGAGGCAGTTGATACAATGTACCAAAGCGCACGCGAAATCAATAAACACATAGTTCACTAATAGGTGCTCACTGGTTGCGGTTGCGGTGCTGACAGAAATAATAATAAGTAAGTTACACAACTTCAAAAAATATTTTAAAACTGAAAACGAATTCCTGATACATTGATATACACTTTCATAAAAAATTATAGTTCCTCTAAAAATGTATGCAATTTTATATATTTATTGCAATGCACTAGTTACTACTTGGAATTGAAAATAGTGAACCTACGCTGGTTACCGGTTGCGGTCCTGACATTTAAATGATTTATTTCAATAAATCAAAATAATATTTAAATATTCCAAATTGGTTTTGGAAGAAATGAGTCTAGCAGTTAATGTTTATTTAAACATGATTCGATTTTTAAAAATATGATTACCCGATTTTTATTTATGATGCGGTTACCTAATATTACCCGACTTTGAATATTTACCCATATATCATATATCTTTACAATTATTGTCTGGATTGATACATTTTGACTTCTGACAGGCTTGACCACTGTCCGGCTTGACCAACAGCTGTCCGCTCTCACTTCCTGTCTGTGATTTGACTATTGTCCTGTTTCATCATTGAGCGGTTTTGTGTTTGAATCAACCTTCGCGAGAAGATTCTAAGCATTTGTTCGACTTACTTACGAACTTCAAAGTTTTTACTTACTTATTTACAGGCTCTTTTAGTTACTTACTTGTTAACTGCTTCGCTTTCAGATATAGCAATATCTCTATATAATAAGTGAGTAATAATAAGTAAGTAAAACCTTTGAAGTGTGTAAGTAGGATTCTGAAGTTAGATTCTTCTCATGAACTAATTTGTGGCAGCTTTGCGCTGTAGATCTGTCAACTATAATTAGATGGGAATTTGTCTGTTTGTGCTCCACGTGTGTGCGTGGGACCGCCATTGGTGACTCTTCCAGTTTTCTGTCCATTGTTTTACTTGCTAATGACCTTTCTGTCTTAATCACGTTTAACATCACATGTATTGGCACAGGCAGCGGTTTTGTGAGTTATTTAAAGCAGAGATGTTTCAAGTACTATAGGTTTACAATACAAATAATTAGATCTCAAGTGCACTGGTGAATAAGCTGGTTCCCTGCGATTAGCTTCAAAGTAGCGATTTATAAATTTGGAGTTTACGATTCTACAATAATGAACCGGAATGCAAGACTTCGTCTGTGAATCTATTAAGGAGACCATATCACACCTGCTCTTCGTTCTCTACACACTGGCATCCTATCTGTGAGCGTGTTCCCTTTCAAGCTGGCACTCCTCGTATGCAGAGCACGTGCATATAATCTGCCATCTTATTTATCTTCCATGTTCACACCTTGCAACTCTGGTAAAGTCGTTGCTCTCTTCGATAAGCTTCTGCTGGAAAGTATGTTGTATTGTATTGTATCTAGAAATTTATAAAGCGCCTCTCGCAGAATAACTATTCAGAGGCGCTCTCAGCACAGAAGCCCCGGGGAAACAGAAATGCCTTTAGGGAACGCGAGACCGATGAGGAAATGCCAGTCATTAGTTTGGCCCGATGCTGGGCCAAGGCAGTTTTAGCCCTGGGAACAAAATGATCAAGCCGATTTACAGAGCGCAATGAGCGAGAAGATGCAGATAGCGGTTTTCGCAGATAGTTCGAGAGATATATTTCGGGGCAATAGGCTGCTGAGATTTAGAGACAAGGAAAAGGATCTTATATCGGATTTGCGCAGCAATAGGGAGCCAGTGAAGGACATCAAGCATGTAAGTAGAGATATGGGCAAACCGGGGGACTCGAGCGATGAGTCTAGCCAGTGCTTTTTTTTCTAGAAAAAAAGGTTCCTGAACGGAACAATAGGTTCCGGAACGGAACAATTATGGACGGGCTAAAATCCCGAGAAAAACTGGATTGGAGGTTGGGAGGGGTCTCAATAAACACTGAAAACAGTTCAAAACACTGAAATTAAGTTAAAATGACTAAATTAGTTTTTATTATTAAAATAAATAAATTAGTTTTTGGGAGCTGAAAAAGGTGCCGGAACGCTGTTCCGGTTGAAAAAAGCACTAGCCTAGCAGAAGCATTTAGAACCGATTGAAGGGGGAAAGACGCTGCTTGGGGAGACCCATGAAGAGCGAGTTGCAGTAGTCCACGCGTGAGCAGACAAATGCATGAACTAAGGTGGTAAAGACAGAAGGTACACGTCTTGTTTTTGCCAGCGTTCATTCACAGTTACCGGTCCCTCCATCTGCAACTCTCTAGGCCTACCTCCTCATGTTCACAACTCTGCTACCGTAACCGAGAGACTGTCTTTCGCTCTAAAACTAGAAACTTACCTTTTCCAGTCTGCTTATGGATTTAATGGTTGCCTGATTTCAGTGAGGACTCTGACGAGAGCTTTATAAATTACCAGATACCATACCAGTATCAAATTACAGTTGTATTGTATGATGCGCGCTGATGCGTCATTATAACAAAAATATCAACGAATCACAAGGAACTAGGTTGGCAGTACAACCAATAAGCCATTGTTGAAATAGGTCAATATCCGATTATGAGTTCGAATATGTTCAACAGAATTTCAAATTTTCAAGTTAACTCTACTGCGCTTATAATGCGTCTTATTGGACGATCAAATTCCTTACATTAGACAGAAACACACCAGACTTAATTAGGCGAACACAGAGTATTTAATTAATTAATGCAATAAAGGCAATATCTGAACAAAAAGTCAAGCGAATTTCAGTGTTTATCGACACGGCCGCCATCTTTGTTTTGTTCTAGTCTGTCAGCTGCTTATCCAAAGCGGCTGTCTGTAAATACGCTTCGCAACCGATGAGAGTTTTCGTTCGCTGCCGTTAACGTGAGTCTGCGTGAGTTTTTATGGGGAAAGTGGGTAAAGACTCGCCCTCATTGGTTCAGACTCCCCACTAAAGAAAAACATTTCATCCAGGCAATAGCATAGTGGTTACCCTGGTGGATTGTAACCCCAGAGGTGGGGAGATCCAAAATCGCAGCCAGGGTAGAGATATTTCAGGACGTCTTCTCTGGCAGAGAAGGAGAGGACTTGCAAGCAGCTGACATGAAGACAGGATAAGAAAATGATGGCAACAAAGTTTGGTCCTCGGGGTTAACTTAGAACACAGCTCCTATTCTTTGCTCATACTCAATAGATCGTACCCTCATTGTTGGGAGTTATCCCCAACTGCACATAGGGCCTACAGTAGTTATCCCCGTAAATTTCTCTCCTGCCCGGAGATATCCACAAATACATGTATTTCACTCCTGCTCATAGATATTCACATATATTTCACTCCTGCCCAGAGATATCCACAAATATTTCACTCCTGCCCAGAGATATTCACATATATTTCACTCCTGCCCAGAGATATCCACAAATATTTCACTTCTGCCCAGAGATATTCACATATATTTCACTTCTGCCCAGAGATATCCACAAATATTTCGCTCCTGCCCAGAGATATCCACAAATATTTCACTCCTGTCCAGGGATATTCACATATATATCACTCCTGCCTATAATTATCCCTATATTTGTCACTCTTGTTTTCCCATGCACTAGTTCCGACCATCTCCCTCTGAACGACACATACCCCCACATTTCCCCGTCTACCCGTAGCACCGTCTGCCAAAACCGCCGACCAAGCATTGCACCCTTGGCCCCTCAACCACTTCGACGTAAGGCATCCACTGTGTCTCCCTCTACCGACCTACAGCTCCGTCGTTTCCGTTCGCAGTCCGTTGATGATCCGACGGGAACTGTTCTCCAGGAACCCCCGACTGATGGGGCCCCCAGCGCCGCCTCTCCCAGACCCTGCGTCGTCGCCACCCGGTCGGCAGAGGCTCCGGAAAGTCTCCCGGAACTGTCGGCTCATCCCGCAGTAGATGAAGAAGTTCATCGGATACGTGAACAGGATGCAGCAGTTGATGAGAAGGGCTGCGACGCTGTTGGAGTAGGAATCCGTCAGGGTGATGTCAAACGTGTTATCCAGTATGAGGAGCACGAAGAAGATGGCCAACGGGAACTCGACGATCAGGAACACCCCGACAACAGCGATCAGCATCAACGTAGTCGAGTTACTCTCCGCCAGGCGTCGACACTCAGACTTCCGGTTCTGTCGGAGCAGAACGCGCCTCCTGGCGTGCGCCGTCTGAAGTGCATGAACGAGAAGAGCGTTCAGAAGTACGAGAACGACACAGGGTACGATGTGGATGAAGACGACGCGGAAACAGTAGTACGTGTTGAAGTAGGTATTCTCGTTGCGAGCCACGAAGGGTACGAGCTCTGTCTGGCATCCAGTCACGTTCCGGGTGGGATCCAGCCTCGACGGGACCTCGATCGGGACGTAGCTCAACTCGAAGAACCGACTGACCTGGGAGAGTAGCGCCGCGAGGTGGATGACGATCGTAGCGCGAACTACGTTGTACCCGGTGCACCATCGCTTAGCGGTGACCGCATGGCAGACGGTAATGTAGCGCTGGCAGGCGAGAGCAACGGTCAACCAGATGGAGGCGGTGTGGAACACGGTGGGTAGGAAATCGGTGAGGACGTCGTAGGCGAGGCACCAGCTGCAGGGTACGTAGTCACGATGGTACCCGAGCACGAAGAAGTAGATGTAGCAGGGGGTGGGACAGACCCCCGTCATAGATGTCGACAGGGCCATCGCCACTAACAGTAGGTTCGTCGGGCTCCGCATATTACGTCGTAGCAGTACCAGGCAGACGAGAAAGTTCGTGACGATCGTGAACAGTACCAGTACCGTTGCCAGATAGCCGCTGATAGGTACTGTTAGAACGTTCACTTCCGGTATGAAAATCCGACGCGAACGCGGCCACGATTCGACGTCATTTCCGGTCATGGCGGCGTCTGCGCAATCCGTCTGATTTCCGGTCTTTGGCGGACAGAGAGTCGCTCGCGAAGACATCGTCTAGGTTCCGGAAGTGGTCAGGCAATCAGCGACGGCATACTTCCGGTGGATGACGAATCGCTTCTGGTATTAGTGACGAGATTTCGGTTTTCAATTAAGGTCTAAAACAAAACGTGTAAGGTGAATTCAAAATGGTGGAAGATAGACTTCCGGTTAAACTGAAGCAACCTATCTACCAAAAATGGCGGCTCTCCTCATTCCTCCCCTCCCTTTCGTCTGCGGCTCTCCTCCCTCCCCTCTTCTCTCCTCTCCTCTCCTCTCCTCCCTCCATTCCTCTCCTCTTGTCTCCTCATGCCTTTCCTCTCCTCTACTCATTCCTCTTCTCTCCTCTCGTCTCGTATCCTTACTCCTCTTCTCATTCCTCTCCCCATTCCTCTCCTCTTCTCGTTCCTCTCCCCATTCCTCTCCTCTTCTCGTTCCTCTCCCCATTCCTCTCCTCTTCTCGTTCCTCTCCCCATTCCTCTCCTCTTCTCGTTCCTCTCCCCATTCCTCTCCTCTTCTCGTTCCTCTCCTCTCCTTTCCCTATTCCTGTCTTCATTCCTCTCCTGTCTTCGCTCCTCTCCTATCCTCATTCCTCTCCCATCCTCATTTTCCTGTCACTAAGAAACCATTCGACCAATCTCTTCTTGTTCCTCGAAATAGACGTCTAACTGTATTTTACCCCATCTCTCCGCAACACTAATTATGTCAACATTAACCCTTTCACCCATTGATTGACCCTAATCAAAGAGGGATTGCTGTTCGACGCTTGGGTCGTTAACTGTCGTTTGGCCACTTCGACCGTCTGCCTCACTCGTTAAGGCTGCTACCTAATAAAAAGAAAGCAACAGAATGACGATAAGTGGCGTCTCTGTGGCCGACATAAAGTCTTTGAGAAGCGAAGATCCACTTTGAAAGCAAAGCTTCAAACTAAGACCAACTGAACAACGTCGTTACTCCTTCTATAGCTGTGCACTTGCAGACAGACAGACAGACAGACAGACAGACAGACAGACAGACAGACAGACAGACAGACAGACAGACAGACAGACAGACAGACAGACAGACAGACAGACGGACGGACAGACAGACGGACATACAGACAGACAGACAGACAGACGGACGGACAGACAGACAGACAGACAGACAGACAGAGAGACGGACGGACGGACGGACAGACAGACGGACATACAGACAGACAGACAGACAGACAGACGGACGGACAGACAGACAGACAGACAGACAGACAGACGGACGGACGGACGGGCAGACAGACAGACGGACGGACAGACAGACGGACGGACGGACGGATAGACGGACAGACAGAAAGAAAGAAAGACAGAAAGACAAACAGACGGACGGACAGACAGAAAGAAAGAAAGAAAGACAGACAGACAGACGGACAGACAGAAAGACAGACAGAAAGACAGACAGACAGACAGAAAGAAAGAAAGACAGACAGACGGACGGACAGACAGAAAGAAAGAAAGACAGACAGACAGACAGACGGACAGACAGAAAGAAAGAAAGACAGAAAGACAGACAGACGGACGGACAGACAGAAAGAAAGAAAGACAGACAGACAGACAGACGGACAGACAGAAAGAAAGAAAGACAGAAAGACAGACAGACAAACAGAAAGACAGACAGAAAGACAGACAGACAGACAGAAAGACAGACAGAAAGACAGACAGACAGACAGAAAGAAAGAAGACAGACAGACGGACGGACAGACAGAAAGAAAGAAAGACAGACAGACAGACAGACGGACAGACAGAAAGAAAGAAAGACAGAAAGACAGACAGACGGACGGACAGACAGAAAGAAAGAAAGACAGACAGACAGACAGACAGACAGACGGACAGACAGAAAGAAAGAAAGACAGAAAGACAGACAGACGGACGGACAGACAGAAAGAAAGACAGACAGACAGACGGACAGACAGAAAGACAGACAGACAAACAGAAAGACAGACAGAAAGACAGACAGACAGACAGACAGACAGACAGACAGAGAGACGGACGGACAGACAGACGGACATACAGACAGACAGACAGACAGACAGACAGACAGACGGACGGACAGACAGACAGACAGACAGACAGACAGACAGAGAGACGGACGGACGGACGGACAGACAGACGGACATACAGACAGACAGACAGACAGACGGACGGACAGACAGACAGACAGACAGACAGACGGACGGACGGACGGACGGGCAGACAGATGACGGACGGACAGACAGACGGACGGACGGACGGATAGACGGACAGACAGAAAGAAAGAAAGACAGAAAGACAAACAGACGGACGGACAGACAGAAAGAAAGAAAGAAAGACAGACAGACAGACGGACAGACAGAAAGACAGACAGAAAGACAGACAGACAGACAGAAAGAAAGAAAGACAGACAGACGGACGGACAGACAGAAAGAAAGAAAGACAGACAGACAGACAGACAGACGGACAGACAGAAAGAAAGAAAGACAGAAAGACAGACAGACGGACGGACAGACAGAAAGAAAGAAAGACAGACAGACAGACAGACAGACGGACAGACAGAAAGAAAGAAAGACAGAAAGACAGACAGACGGACGGACAGACAGAAAGAAAGACAGACAGACAGACGGACAGACAGAAAGACAGACAGACAAACAGAAAGACAGACAGAAAGACAGACAGACAGACGCACTGGCGGGTAGATAGAAAGACAGGACAGACAGACATTCAGACATCTAAACCATAGTTGTTAAAAAGTTAGAAACTAAATAAAAAAACAAAAAACGTCGCTTTTTACAGAAAAAACGGGGGAAAACGGGAAAAACGACAAAAGAAAATAACTTGACTTTCTCACATCTTGTAGGCCCTACTGCAATTTAAAGTTGAGAACCTTGTTTACAGATTTTAATCAGCAAATAACACAACTTTATTAGTAAACAGTAAATAACATCATTCTACAACAATTATTTTACATCTTATAAGTTTGTTTTCATAAGAAATTGAGAAATTAAAAATATTGAATTCGTTCCAAATTTGAATTGTAAACATAAGTCCACATAAGTCCATGCTGACTAAACTAACACAATTAAAAACCAAACTTTGTAGGTATAGATTACATAGTGTTAACTTTCTCACAGTAAATGCATTTCAATTTAGCCAATGCTGAGATTTTGTCTTTCTCGTTTATCAAAGTAACATCGATCGATTCCGCACCCTTTCCTTTTGGCATTTTAGATAACTTACATGTAGATACAACTTTTTAAAACTTTATTTCTTGTACTGTGCTATTTCATGAAGTAGGCTGTTTATTTCTCAAATGATGACGTAAATTAGCTGAATCCTTGAAAGTACGGAGACAACGTAAGGAACGTCAGACAAAAAAATTAAACAGAAAATAAAAAAATTAACAGACAGTAAATAAAATAAATAACGTTAAAATAAAAGACGGAAAAAACGATAAGAAAATGAAAACGAAAAAACGAGGTTTTTTGGAAAAAAATAAGAAACGAAAAAACGGTTTTAACAACTATGACAGATACAGAGAGACAGACGGATGGTAGGACGGACGAGTAGGGAGACAGACAGACAAACACATAGACACACGTAGGCAGACAGATAAACAGACAGGCAGATAAATCGTTTACTTTCGCCAAGGGCATCAACTCGTTTCGATCGACTCTTTCCAAATCAAGAGTCGACGATATTCTTTTACTCTCCCCAAAGGCCTCCTCTGCTCTCGATTACGGTACTTAATAATCTCCCCATCCGTCTGTCTGTTTGTCTACATCTATGTCTTTTTGTTTTTATGTCTGATTGTCTATCTGTTTGTCTGTATTTCTGTCTGTCTGTATTTCATAGTCCCACATGTCATCCATTTCAGTACTGTCTGTCTGTCTGTCTGTCTGTCTGTCTTACTGTCTGTCTGTCTGTCTGTCTTACTGTCTGTCTGTCTGTTTTACTGTCTGGCTGTCTTACTGTCTGTCTGTCTTACTGTCTGTCTGTCTGTTTTACTGTCTGTCTGTCTTACTGTCTGTCTGTCTTACTGTCTGTCTCTCTGTTTTACTGTCTGTCTGTCTTACTGTCTGTATGTCTGTTTGTCTTACTGTCTGTTTGTCTGTCTGACTATCTGTCTGTCTGTGTGTTTGGTCTTACTGTCTGTCTGTCTGTCTGTCTGTTTGTCTGTCTATCTGTCTGTCTGTTTGTCTGTCTATCTGTCTGTCTGTCTGTCTGTCTGTATGTACGTATGTCTGTCTGTCTGTATACATATGTATTTTTGTACGCATGTATGTTCATGGGGCAACATCGCGTTTCCCGATGAACTGAAACCATTTCTGTGATCCCTCAGAGCGAAAATATTCAACAGATAGAATTCTCATCTGTGGAGCTTATCGCTCCTAAAACATCTCCGCTGGAGATCTATGTGACGCGGGAGAAAAATTATTCTGACAAAGAAATCTCCCCAAGTCCCACATGTCATCCATTTCAAACATTTATGTACTTATGTGAGCACCTAAGATGCATCGCTATGCGCGCTTGTATGTCTATTTGTAAGTGTGTGTATGAGTGTGTGTATGTGTATTTCTATGTGGATGTATATGTGGATGTCCATTTGCAGAAAGACAGACAGACAGACAGACAGACAGAAAGACAGACAGACAGGCAGGCAGGAAGGCAGGCAGGCAGGAAGGCAGGCAGGCAGGCAGGCAGGAAGGAAGGCAGGCAGGCAGGCAGGCAGGCAGGCAGGAAGGCAGGCAGGCAGGCAGGAAGGAAGGCAGGCAGGAAGGAAGGCAGGCAGGCAGGCAGGCAGGAAGGCAGGCAGGCAGGAAGGCAGGCAGGCAGGCAGGCAGGCAGGCAGGAAGGAAGGCAGGCAGGCAGGCAGGCAGGCAGGCAGGAAGGCAGGCAGGCAGGCAGGAAGGAAGGCAGGCAGGAAGGAAGGCAGGCAGGCAGGCAGGCAGGCAGGAAGGAAGGCAGGCAGGCAGAAGTGCAGCAAGAGAGGGGAGCAGGCAGGCAGACAAATATACAGGCATACAGACAGGCAAGAAGGCAGACACACATTTTATTGTATCGTATTGTATTGTTTTGTATTACTTTTTATTGTATTGTATTGTATCGTATTTTTTATAGTATTGTATTGCTTTGTATTGTTATGTATTGTTCTGTATTGTACAAAGTGGGTCACTCTTTCGAGCGCCCTTTACGTGCTAGCACATTAGTCCAGTACCTGGCCTGAGGTCCCGTATGCAAAATGGTGTTGGGGGGATTTCTCATTTCCACTTAGTCAATGGGCCCCTAGACATGAAAAATCACCGAGGTGCTTGTCTGGCACAGTGGCACTAATGACGCTATGGCCAAATCAAAAATGGCCGCCGTCGGCCATATTGGAAAAATCATCTTTTTTGTTTTTTAGAGTATATGCACGTGTAATACCTCTAATCTGACTAATTTCGGTATGCGGAATTCATTTCTGATATTGTTTTCGCCATTAGAGGTCATCTTCACCTTGAAAGGTCACGGTCAAGGTCATTTTGTTAGATCGAAGACTTCGATTATAAATTAGCCAAATTTAGCAGTAGAAACAGGTATAGTATCTCTAATTCAATTCCTCATGCCGAAATTAGTTTATTTAGAGATATTACACCTGTTTATACTGCTAAATTCGGCTAATTTATAATCGAAATCTTCAATTTAATTAAATGACCTTGACCGTGACCTATCAAGGTGAAGATGATCCCGAATGGCGAAAACAATATCAGAAATGAATTCCTCATGCCGAAATTAGTTTATTTAGAGATATTACACCTGTTTATACTGCTAAATTCGGCTAATTTATAATCGAAATCGTTGATGTAACCAAATGACCTTGACCGTGACCTTTCAAGGTGAAGATGACCTCTAATGGCGAAAACAATATCAGAAATGAATTCCGCATACCGAAATTAGTCAGATTAGAGGTATTACACGTGCATATACTCTAAAAAACAAAAAAGATGATTTTTCCAATATGGCCGACGGCGGCCATTTTTGATTTGGCCATAGCGTCATTAGTGCCACTGTGCCAGACAAGCACCTCGGTGATTTTTCATGTCTAGGGGCCCATTGACTAAGTGGAAGTGAGAAATCCCCCCAACACCATTTTGCATACGGGACCTCAGGCCAGGTCCTGTATTACATACTACGTATCCTGTTTCCAAAAACCTCAAAGACTTCTCACCTTGCTACACGAAAGCAATCTCGCCTTGAAATCCTATACCTCCGTCGCAGCCCCACGGGAGGGTCTTCTGGTGTGACCGACGTATCTTATCTAGCACCAGCGACGGGAGATGAATGAGAAAGAAGGACAAGAAAGAATCGGAGCTGTGAAACCTAACTCAATTCGTGGGGTATTAGATGTATAATTAGGAAGACACCTTCACTAATTATTATTCTTATTTTTAAATATTAATCATAGCAGAAATAGAAAATCTGGAACGGTCACTATTCGTCAGGTTCTGATGGAGGGAAAGCGCCGAGGAAAGCAACTCAACTTAAAATTATTATTATTATTATTATTATTATTATTATTATTATTATTATTATTATTATTATTATTATTATTATTATTATTATTATTATTTTTGCCCCGAGGTATACAGGATCCCTCAGGGACTTGAATATTAACTAATATTGAAAATAAAGTGTCCGGAATGGCCCTAATCATCTATTTCCCGGCCGGCAAATTATTATTATTATTATTATTATTATTATTATTATTATTATTATTATTATTATTATTATTATTATTATTATTGTTATTATTATTATTATTATTATTATTATTATTATTATTATTATTATTATTATTATTATTATTATTATTATTATTATCTGAAGCGCCATTTCAGCGTCACTCAGACAGAGGTGGCAGGGTCCTGGAATGGCAGATGGCGTTTCCACGTTGCAGGGCCACTGAAATCCGTTGGAACAAATACGATGTCTCCATTATTATTATTATTATTATTATTATTGTTATTATTATTATTATTATTATTATTATTATTATTATTATTATTATTATTATTATTATTATTATTATTATTATTATTATTATTATTATCATCATCATCATCATATCATCATCATCATAATCATCATCATCATCATCATCATCATCGTCGTCGTCGTCGTCGTCATCATCATCATCATTATTAAATCCAATCATCGTTACCTATACCTATAACTCCTTCACTTCATGTCCGTGCCTTAGTGCCAGGCAGTGCTATTCCTAAGCATGGACGAAGGAGGAGGGCGACGTTAATGATCTATGCCATCACATGGTTTCGTTAAACTGAAACTACTATACTAATTGCCTACCTAGGACCACACCTTCCTATCTCCTGAGACCCTTAACGATATATGAAGCAAATTACACATACAGAGAATCCTAATGACATTTGCAGTTTTGCATATTTTATATTACTAACACAATTACAAAGATAACTAATAGAATTTCAGAAGTATCTGCAGTTAAGTTTTGGTGTTAATTAATTAATTTAATTTGGTATTACTTAAATGCTATATATATCTGTATATATACTATATATATGTATATATAGTATAGCTCATATAACATTATATGTATGTATATATATGCACTAATTAAATGTGTTGTAAATCGTTAAAGCAGACTATAAAGAAATTTCTCCCGAAATTCTACCATGGAAACCAGCGCGGAGTTTCCATGGCAACGTGAATACAATTTCCTCTGACGCCATCTTTCGACGGGTGTTGAAGAGAGACAGAGACAGTAACTGTTGCAAAATAATACATGTAGACAGAGTTACAGACAGACAGACAGACAGATACAGAAACAGAGACAGAGACAGAGAAATATCATCACCGTCACTATTGACAAGAAGACGAACAGGCCAGCTCAGAGTCACTCACATACAGACACAGACATACAGGCACACATGAAGAGACAAACAGAGAGACAGAGAGACACACAAACACACGGAGAGATACACAGACAAACAAACAGAGAGAGAGAGACACACACAGACAAACACAGAGACAGATGAACAGGCAGACAGAAAGTCAGTCAAAAGGGATGAACTTCTAGGACGAGACGATGGTATCAGGTTTACGAGAGAGAGCTCGCCTCTTCGATTAACAACCGGAACGAATCTAACGAGGTTGGTTATTTTTGCGACACCGTCGTCTAAGTGCTTCCATCTATCGACGTGCTTTTGAATTACAGTCATCCGCCGTTTTTTCCAGAAGGAAATGAATCGCCTTTGCTAAGTGGTAAGTGCAGTCTCCCATCGGACGAAAGCCCCGCGTTCAGAACTATTACTAATACACCGTGATTTCCACCGGTTACCACTCGGGACTATTATCATCATTTAGGCCTGGCCTCTAGTAAGTCTATACCAGTCTCTTGGCGTAGGCCTTTTTAGGCCGTTGAAGTTAGGTTACGTGGTGTGTTTTCTTTCAATTCCCGTCAGGAATAAATAAGAAGTGCTGGCAACGAAAACAATGAAAGAATTCCTTTAAAATAACAATAATTCGACTAAAAATGACCTACAGCATAAAAATGTCACGTGCTCGTCTTTTTCAAAGACCAGATCTGAAATCAGCTGCCAACAAATAATAAGAGGCAGCTAATAATTATAGTAGTTCGTGTTGTAGAAACCTTGTTGACCTGTGTAATGACAATATTAATAATAATGGAAATATTAATAATATAACAGGCTGTTATTATTTTCAATGTTATACTGTTATACTATTTCTCGGTTCTTCCCGCAGCACCGCCGCTTCTTCTTCATCATCCACTGCTCTACACAGATTAGGGAAGGAATTCTTGAAGAGTTGAAACCTCAATTTGGAGTGGAAAGGCTGAGGGTGATATATAGAGGAGCCTGAGGCAGATGATGGTGGATGGGTAGTGGCTAATCCTCTGCAGTTCCCTCGCTATTACCCCACCCAACCACTAACGATCGTAGCCACTAAAATATCGAAACCACGACATAGGTTCATCTATCATTTTACAATCTACGATTTCTAAGCAAACGGAAATGATCCATCAGGAGGGAAAATTGCTTCACAAGGATAAAATAAATCGCTCTGTGAAAAATATGCCTCAGTTCCCAGATATCTGTATGACTCAACATAAGATCCCTCAAGTAACAAAATAACTGGCATAGCGAAAACCATTATCATATATATAACATATCATATATGCTATTATATTTTGGACTTACATGTCGCAAAATTATCTGCTGTTTCCTGCTCTTACATGAAGAGACATTTCCTTTTGTTACGAACAACTTTAACCCTTTGGAAGTGAGGTGAAACATTGTAACGTTTGTGGTGAGGTGGGGTTTGATATACCCCAATACACTTTTTTACTTACAAGTCGCGATATCAACTACATAACATTATTTGTGAGCTAAACTATAATATTATAACTAATTATCAACTAAACTGGCGATTATCAAGAAAAAATTACTGTTTTCAATCATTATTCAAGTGCCAGCAGGTGAACTAATAACCATGCAATATCTACTTTGCACATGCATTTTTCAGTACTCATTCAAAAGATTACCAAATGCACGAATAATACCAGAAATAAAGCATCAATTTTGCATCAATGCAAAATTATATGCTGCAATATCTTATTTTTTCGCCCGTTTCATTTTTCGGCACTGCGCCGTAACTTTTTTAATTCGATAAAATCAAAATATATACGAAAAATTATAATTTCTCTTTAATATGGAACAAAATTTAAAAAGTTGTGCACTCAATAGTTCCTGATATTGTCTTAAAGTGTTCATATTTCACTAGGGGTCAGCCGGAAATCGCCTCGGACATTTGCCTCGGCCGAATATCCCGTTTTTGGGCACTATTCGTAAGTATTCGCCTCGGCAAATACTGTGCACACAAATAGTTGCTTGTCTGCCTCACAGACCACAATTTATAGGTTCATAATATCAGCTTTGAGCTTCATCTAGCATATATTCATTTTGAAGAAGAAAAGTACAAAAAAACGCAAACACCGGAAGTCCACAACGTAAGTCAAGTCCATTTCATTGATTATGTATTTCTAAAATTCAAAGTGTATTAGTCAGTTATTACAAGTACAGAAATTTATTTCGATAATTTTTCATTACATGAAAATGTGAAGTTTCGCATACAGAACAACTGGTACTCGGTTCGTACCCGGATCCGGCAAATAGTACATCCAAATACTCGGATTCGGTACTCGGTGGAAAATGTCTAACCGGCTGACCCCTATATTTCACATTTACGAAGGTAGATAAAAATAATCCAAGCTGGTTCCACGTTTTCAGTAAAAAACGCAACGTGGAATAGCTGTGGGTGTGTCATACCCCACCTCACCTCCAAAGGGTTAAATAGATGGGGTGATGGTAAGGGTGTGAGAGGTTAGAGGGATTGGGTTAAGGGGTCGTATTCAATTCGTAGTTAAGAAGTTTGAGAGCAGGGATGAGATTTTGGGTTTTTAAGCTGATTGCGAAAAATCATATCGAAAAGAAATGAAATACTTTCTCTCTTTAAAGAGAAAAAGCGCATAAAAGAGAGTCGAAGTAATTATTCTCGAGCTTCTACAGGAACTTCTCGGAAACGTGGCTCCCGGGTCTGAGGCGCTATCAAGACCACAGCGGTTAAATAAACAGCATGGAACATCATTAACCTATTCTAAGATGACATAAGAAATCCGCGAGATTAAAATATCAATAGCCGTTGACCCTAACGCACTTCAATTTCCGTTCTGTAATTAGCGATGAAATGCTTGAGGCAGGTGCGTTTCTCATTACACGTTTAGGCGATAGGCGACCCGCTGCTGTAAAGAGACGTTGCAGGGTTACTATTTTTCTGGTGCACCCTGTAAATTCCTTTGTGCAAAGACGCGGCTTAATGAGGTCGCTAGAGTTTGACGCTGAGGTACAGAGCTTAACAAAAAAGCAGCACGTATACCCTTACCAAATCGTCAAATTGCCCTATTTCCCCATGTAATGATTATTGTCCTGTGACCCCATCACTATATTGTTTTTTGTCCTTGTGCTATGTTGTCTTGCGGTCATATTGTCCTGTCGTCCTTTTGTCCTATTGCTTTGTTGTTTTGTTGTCCTAATGTCTTACTGTAACATTGTTCTTTTGACATATTGCCATATTTTCCCATTGCCATATTGTCCTGCTGTACTATTGTCATGCTGTTCTACTGTGCTGCTGTTATATTGTCCTATTGTTCCATGTCCTATTGTTCCATGTTGTCCTGTTTTCCTGTCGTTCTATCGCCATGCTGTTCTATCCCTATGTTGTCCAGTTGTCCTGTTGTTATGTCCCTGTTGTTATGTTGCAATGTTGTCCTGTTGTAATGTCGCTATTTTGTCCAGTTGTTCTGTTGCGATTTTGTCCCTTATATTCCGATGTTGTCCTGTTGTTCTTTTGCGATGTTGTCCTGTTGTCTGTCGTTGTCCATCGTGACCAATAAGCAACTGTAGTAAACAACTGAAGATGGCGCCACTGAGACCGCGCTGAAGACTCGCCAGACTTAATGAGTCAGAGATCAGTGAAGGATGGACAGGTGAAAACAAACATATTTACGAAGCCATACACAAACACACACAAACACACACAAGCACACGCACGCATATGTTAGCGTTTCTGCGTTAACAGCGCTTTTATGAGGTACTTAAACTGCGCTACATCAAGTTTATATATATACATACATATATACATATATATGTATATGTATATGTATATATTTATATATATATGATGCTATTTACAGCGACGAAGAAAGGTCTCAAGCTACTTAGATCTTCTCGTGGCTAATTGCGACTAATCAGGCCGTAAATTGCAGAAAACAACATTGACGTGCATACACTGTTGTCGCCATAATATATATAATATATATATATGTATGTATGTATACATATATATGTATATATGTATATTAGGGTGGAGTATTGTATATCGTTTTGACGTTTTCCTATGTATATATGTGTCGCGGTCGACTCCTTCGATCGCAACGACGAACCAACGAAGGAACTATTAAAAGATCTTTAATTAAAAATAAAGTCGATTAAGTGTAAAGTAAGTCAACTCGTCTATCAAATATCACAATCGTAGACAGCACACAGGTTGGCTGGTCTCGATTGAACGTCATACGATCAATGTTTCAACGTTTACAAATCTTCGTCAAAAGGCCCCAATGTACATCAGGTCTATCTTATATAGAGTTCTCCCGGATTCCAGAACGTTCTGTGACGTCACTGTACTTTTCCCTGGAAAGTCCTACTGAACACGTATATCCTTGTTGCATGCACCGAATTAATGTTGACAGCTTGCTGCAGAATTTTCCGTGCGTTGTAAACAAGCTTGTTGACGCGTCGGTTTTCTTCCCTTGATGCATGCACCCGCGTAGACCACGACATTCCCTCCGCCCTCAGATGATGACACGTCTTCAGCACCATCCCGAACGGGTCATCACGATCAAGCCGGGCCTCCAGACTCCATCTCGACACAGCATATACAAACAAAACAAAACACACCAGTTAGTCAATTTATTTATACAATTTGCGGGCTCGATCCTTGTGTGTCGGGCCATTCCCCCCCTTCACCATCCGAGTCACAACCGAGAGAGGAAATCAGCCACCGTGTTCTGACGTCCAGGACGATATCGAAAGTCCACGTTAAACTCTTGCAATGCTAACGCCCAACGAGTCAGTTTCGCACTCTTAGGGCTTGCATCTGTGAGATAAGACAAAGGATTATGATCTGAATAAATGATTATCTTTGATAAGAATATCCATGACTTGAATCGTTTAAGTGCCCAAATTACTGCGAAAGCCTCTCTCTCAATTGTAGACCAATGCATCTGTGTATCTGTAAGTTTAAGGCTAGCAAAAGCAATTGGTTTTTCTTGACCTTCTTCGGTCCACTGAAACAAGCAACACCCGACCGCGGTGGCACTTGCGTCAACACTTAAACCAAATTCCTTAGTGAAATCAATGGTATGCAACTGTGTAGCTTTACTGAGATCATCCTTTAACTTATCTAGTGCTTCTTGATGCTTTTGCTCCCAAGGCACCTTCGTAGGTATGTTATCTCGTGTCAAATCAGTTATTATCCGTGCTTTTTCAGCTAAAGCAGGTATAAAACTTCGAAAGTAACTGAAAAAACCCATAACCTTTCTAACTTCTTTCTTTGTTGTTGGAGGATGGATATCATTGATCGTAGCGATCTTACCTGGATCAGGTTCAATACAACCTGACCCTACTATATGGCCAACAAACTTTATTTTGTTTTGTGCAAAATTACATTTTCTTAAATTCAAAGTGAGTCCTGCTTCCTCAATAGTTTGCAAGAATTTCTCTAGATGTTCTAAATGGTCATTCCAATTCATTGAAACCACTGCCATATCATCGACGAATGGTTCGGTAAAACTTCGCACTGGATGTAAAACTTGGGTCATAGCACGAATAAAGGTATTGCTAGCGGACTTGAGTCCAAACGGCATTCTTGTGAACTCAAAAAGTCCTGCATCACATACGAATGCCGTAAGCCATCGATGTTCTTTCCGAACTGGAATTTGCCAATACCCCGATTTCGCGTCGAAAACACTAATAAACTTTGCCCGTCCCACCTTTTGTAAGACGTCAGCAATGTCTGGGGTCGGGTAACAATCACCTAGAGAATATTTGTTAACATGGCGATAATCAATTGCCAATCGAACGCCATTTTGACCTTTGGGTCCCTTTAAAACGCAAACTACCGGACTGGCCATTTCACTTTTCGATGGTCGAATGATGTCTAATGCCAACATTTCTTCTATCTGGCGTTGTACTTCAGGTTTAAGTAGCTCAGGTACTTTATATGCCCTTAAACGCTTAGGAGTGAAATCATGAGTTATCTTAATCTCATGTTCTAATACTGGACAATACCCAGGTTTATCCACAAATACTGCCGAGTGCCGATCCAAAACCTCAAAAAGTTGCTTCTGTTCCTCTTGCGAAAGATGCGCTATAATCAGAGGATCAATTCGCTTACTCGGGCTTATTTGTTCACGTTCTTCCTGATCTACAACCTCTACTATACCAAATTCTTCATCTTGATCAACAATTACTGAACAGCTATTGATCATCGCTTGTTCGAGTCGTTCATGGTATCGCTTGATCTTATTTGCGTGTAAATGTCTTTGTTTTCCCTCTATTTCTACTATATAAGAATATGGGGATTTAACCTTGACTACGGTAGCAGGTCCTTGCCATCGACTATAAAATTTAGAACTACCAAAATCTGGTGCTAATACTGCTACTTTATCTCCAACTTCGTATTTTCTGTCAGTACTACGCAAGTTATAATAATCTGCATACCGCTTTGTTTCTATATCACTATAGTAATCTGCATAAACTTTCGCGAATTCGAGGTTTTCCTTCAGTGATTGGAGATACTCTTCGGGTGATTTACCTAAGTTAAGAGGTACTTTTCGTTCGCCAGCCCACGATTCCTTCAACACACTAAGTGGACCCCGAGGAAGAGTTCCATAAACCATAGTGAATGGCGAAATATGAGTCGTGCCTGAAGGTTTTTCTCTAAGGCTCCACAGAACAAACGGTAACAATTGGTGCCATCCACGAGGATCAGATTGAGCAAGCTTAAAGATCATGGTTTTCAAGCTTTGGTTGCATCTTTCAACCAATCCAGCTGCCTCAGGATGTCCAGGGGTATTAAATCTGGGACTACAACCCATTCGCCGCAAGAATTCTTTCGTCAAACGACTGGTAAAGTTGGTACCACAATCAGAACTGATGATCCTTGGAATAGAAAAAGTTGTAAAAACTTGCAACAGAGCTTCACAAACTCCCTTTGCATTCAGCGATCTAAGAGGATACGCCATCGGCCAACGAGAAAATTTGTCCACCAGAACCAAAGCATAATTGTACTGGGGTTTCGATTTGTTGGATTCTCCAGTCACTACCATAGGGCCAATACAATCCATATTTAGATGGTTAAAACAGAGTTCATCCGCCCTCGGAATAGGAGTGATCGGGACTCGATCTGCCACTTTAACTGGAGTTCTTAGTTGACAAATTTGACAAGACGCACAATATTCGCGAATCCTCTCATCCATTCTTGGAAACCAAAAGTTTAATTTGATCCTGGCTCTCGTTGCCTTAAAAGCCATGTGCCCAGCACATGGGGCATCGTGTGCTACTCGCAAGACAACCTCGATTCTATCTTCCGGTAAACATAATTGATTAACCTTATGTCCCATAATTTCCCCTTTGTGGTACAGGAGGTTATTATCTATAAAGAAATTATTTTTATTCTGTCTCGCTTGTTGCCAGCAAGATATAAGATTGTGACAATTCTGTTGCTCACGCAATAAAGTATCATTATTCGCTACTCCCTCATCAGACTTGAACTCTGTTGACTCAACATCAAGAAAATTATCTAAATCATCAACTAGTTGCTCCTGAGAATATTCATTCACTTCTGACGGCAAGGATTCGTTGCTGTTACTTTTCTCGATATTAACTTCTAAGTTATCTTCTTCTGCCCCTTTATTTATTTGTACACATCGATCTACGCCAGCTACCATCACTACATATTGCGAACTATCCCTTAATAGGTCCACAACATGGGGTGTCAAAATAACCCGTTCATTTAGTTCAGGGACTGCAGCGAACATGACGCACAAAGATGGCGCAATGTTCGTCGTTCCTTCCATTGAATTAGCTAATTTCATTTGTAGGTATACTACATCTGCCTTACATCCTTCTCCCTGAAAACCAATTATATTAATCCGTTTAATCACGGGTAAGTTTAGTGACTCAATTAATTTCTTATCAATACAACAAATTTCTGCTCCTGAATCAGATAATGCTGGCTGAGAAGGGAGATCTTCAATCTGTACATTGATATACGACCTCTCGTGTAATCCATCAATACTATTCTCGTATACCCTTACAGCAGTTTCCAACCCTATTGGTTTAGAATTATCCAATAAATTCCCTTGCTTTACCTGTTCAGGTATCTCATGCAACACGTTGACCTTCTCAACACATGAGTCGATCACTTCTTCAGTTGGGTTCCCAAATATACAAGTACTCACCTTTTTAGAACTTGGTTTGGTCTGGCACTCCCTTGCCATATGACCCTTCTGATGACATAGGAAACAGAGACCCTTTACCTTGGCCTCCTCCTGAGACACCCTCGCACCTATCTTGGCTTCACCCCTTATTTCCGGTTTGGGAGACTTGGGTTGAGCTGTCTGGTTATTGACTTGAACATGTGGTTGACCTTTCGTCCAATTGTTATACTTCGGTGTCGGATGACTACGGCATACTAAGTCATTCCCACCATCATGCGACGCTACATAAATGTCAGCCGCATTAGCTATGTCTTCACAGCTCAACCACTCCTCTTTTTCTTGGGCCAAGATATAATCTAAACAAGCCTTCGACAAGGACTCCTTAAGCCGATCCGCAACCAATAAACTTACAAGTTTATCAAACTCATCAGTTATCTTTCTACTTTTCAAATAATACATAAGAGCCACACGCAATTTGGATGAATAGATCGTAAATGATTCGTCCGATGCTTTGTGCAACGACCAAAATCGGGCTCTAAGATTTGAAGGGCTTATCTTAAACTCCCGTAGCAAAAACTCCTTCAGGAATTTGTAGTCATGGATCTGTGCCTCAGTAAGGCGCATGGTTAATGCCTTAGCTCTTTCACTTAAAATGGCTAGCAATAATTTTGCTCTAACATCTTCATCCACCTCATACACATTAAACAAACCATCCAAGTGATCAAAGAAACCTGGAATTTCTATAGGGTCGGAAGGAAATTTCCAAAGAATATTCTTGAGGGCATCACTATAACGATTAGTACGACTTGCTAAACAATCTCTAACATTTCGTTCTTCCTGCTTTTCCTTCCTCTCCCTTTCTTCTTTCTCTTTCCGTTCCTTCTTTTCTCTTTCTTCTTTCTCTTTCCGTTCCTTCTTTTCTTCCTCTCTCCTCTTTTCCTCCCTTTCTTCCTTCTCCTTCCGTTCCTCCCTTTCTCTTTCTTCCTTCTCCTTCCGTTCCTCCCTTTCTCTTTCTTCCTTCTCTTTCCGTTCCTTCTTTTCTTCCTCTCTCCTCTTTTCCTCCCTTTCTTCCTTCTCCTTCCGTTCCTCCCTTTCTCTTTCTTCCTTCTCCTTTTGTTCTTCATATTTACGGATTTCGAACTCCAGACGGCGCTTCTGCAGCTCGTAATCCACTCCTGTTGGAGATATTGGACTACCCTTAAATTCCTCTTCCTCTTTTCCAATCTCCATGGCCCATTCTTCCATTAATTGATTTCGATCCCATGACATAACATCATCTTCGTCCCTTCCTGCCTTCATAAGATACACCCTAAGGCGCTCAGACGACATTTTGCGAATATTCGCTTGCATCTCTGTTGTCAACGCTTCCATTTTTACAAACAGTCAGTCAACAACAATCAACAAAAAAAAACAGACACCACGCGGCAAACCCGCCACCCAAAAGGAAAATTACACAACCCAAAGTGCAACTATTCAGTATCCAAAGAAGTACACTCGCCAAGTACGCAAAAACTATACAAGCTCACGCAAGTCTGGCCTCGATCACAACAATGGATCAAATTTCAAAGAAATAATCAGCAGATATTGAAAGAGAAATAATGGCTGCCTCCCACTCGGCTGCAACTCCACTCTCTTTTCTCCTTCTCAGCCACGACAACACCTAGGATCTTACCCGTATGTTGACTGCTGTCTTCTGCTGTCTCAGCCGAACGACGCACTTCGTCCGTCCGACTGTCGTATGCCGATTCACCCGTCTCCCACGGTAGAAAGGCGTCTCGATCCGCTCGCTGTCTGGAACAGACCGTCTCTTGATCCTCCGGGTTGACTCCTTCCTCCGCCGGCTCGCGTCTTCTTCACCGGATCCAACACCGATGATCCCGCTTCTGACACCAATAATGTCGCGGTCGACTCCTTCGATCGCAACGACGAACCAACGAAGGAACTATTAAAAGATCTTTAATTAAAAATAAAGTCGATTAAGTGTAAAGTAAGTCAACTCGTCTATCAAATATCACAATCGTAGACAGCACACAGGTTGGCTGGTCTCGATTGAACGTCATACGATCAATGTTTCAACGTTTACAAATCTTCGTCAAAAGGCCCCAATGTACATCAGGTCTATCTTATATAGAGTTCTCCCGGATTCCAGAACGTTCTGTGACGTCACTGTACTTTTCCCTGGAAAGTCCTACTGAACACGTATATCCTTGTTGCATGCAACGAATTAATGTTGACAGCTTGCTGCAGAATTTTCCGTGCGTTGTAAACAAGCTTGTTGACGCGTCGGTTTTCTTCCCTTGATGCATGCACCCGCGTAGACCACGACAATATGTATGTATAGGACTATGGTTAAGCTCATTGGCACATATATAAGCATATATATTTAGGCCAATAGTTATGTATATACATAGCCTAGTCTTTCTGTCTTTCTGTATCTATCTTTTTGTCTGCCTGTTTGCCTGTTTGTCTGTTTGTCTGTCTGTCTATATGTCTGTATGTCTGTCTTAATAAAGGATATACTTACTAACTTTCTTTCCAATGGTTTGTCTGTCTGTCTATGATGCTTTGCTCATCATATCAGCTCATGGTCTATCTGGGATAAAACTTTGTGATGTTGTTCGAGCTACAACGGTGGCCAGATTACTATATGCGGCACCGGCCTGGTGGGAATTTGCAGGGCAACAATATAGGAATAAGCTACAATCAGTGATAAATAAACTGATTCGCCTGAGATACCTCCCAAGCGACAATCCGACATATGAACAATTAAATAGCAAGCTGACACCCGCTGTTTTCCGATGTCTTGGCCTGTCCAGGGCATGTTTTGCATGGATTTTTACTTCAAGAAAAAAAACTGTATATACCCTTCGGCCAAGAAAACA
>OY744609.1:1110215-1112715 GCA_963556255.1 Allolobophora icterica
GTCCAATGTCACCACTCCCTCGATGCTTGGCTTTCTCCTTCAGTTTACTGCATCTCATTCACCATCATCCAGTCCAGCATCTCTCTCGTTCTCTTTCCTTCTGTTCTCCCCCCCCCCCTTCATTATAGTTATCGGTAGGGATACCCCTCTCAGGATGTGATCAATCTCTGTGTCTCTGTCTCTGTCTCTCCCCCCTCTCTCTGTCTCTGTCTCTGTCTCTCCCCCTCTCTCTGTCTCTGTCTCTGTCTCTGTCTCTGTCTCTGTCTCTGTCTGTCTGTCTGTCTGTCTGTCTGTCTGTCTGTCTGTCTCTCTCTCTCTCTCTCTCTCTCTCTCTCTCTCTCTCTCTCTCTCTCTCTCTCTCTCTCTCTTTCTCTCTCTCTCTCAAATAGTACAGCAGATCAGCAGCTCTTCATTTGTTTTATGTTCAGCCCAACTAACCCTTTCCATCCCATGCCATACCCACATCTAACCCTAACCCACACCTCAGAGCCTCTAACGACCTTTTTCGGTAGCTGGACCTATTCTTTGTAACTCTCTCCCTGTGTCTGCGCGCTCTGCTCAATCGCTTGTTTTATTTCGTTCTCAACTTAAAACTTACCTCTTTCAAATTGCTTAACCACCATAGGCTGCCTCTCTGTCTTACGGTGTGATCTTCTGGATATTGACCTCATTACGGTTTTGGTTTTGATGCCTTGTGAATTAGACAGCGGCGCAATACAAGTTACCATTTACAATGACAATTACAACCTTCTCGTATCCAGGGGCGTAACTTTGGTCTAAAAAGTGGGGGGTACCAATTTCTTACATACACGAAGCAAGGCAGAGACTGCATGCAATCTCTGGGATGGCACACTAATGAAATATTGATCGGCATCGTTCAAAAAGTGGGGGTACGGTACCCCCAATTCAAAAAGTGGGGGGTACGGGTACTGCTCGTACCCCCACAAATTACGCCTATGCTCGTATCTTCCTTTCTGATGGTTCGGGTTGCGAATAATAATTACGTTGTTATATTGAAGCATTACAGACGCCATTGTCATGTTCAATATTCCATTTATAGACACGATTACGTTAGGCGTGAAATTGATAACCTGACACCTGGCTTTCAATCACCTTCTCTCGTTTCTTGAAAGGCTTTCATAGAAACCTCGATGTATACCTGGTCATCATTTTCTGTGAGTTCATTTCGTAGAAAGAGTTGGAAGGACAGAGGGTGGGTGGGGCTGGTGTTGAGGGGGGGGGTTGAATCGACCGAGTCTTTGGTTACGGTCTTTCTGACCGGATGTAATTATCTGTTGCGTTGCAGACACAGAGGCTGAGTTGATCTCCGGTGTCGCTGTTGATGATGATGGATGGAAGGATGAATGGATGGATCGATGGTTGGATGGATGGATGAATGGATTGATGGATGGATGAACGGATGGATGAATAGATGGATGGAAGGATGGTTGGTTGGATGGATGGATGGCTGGATGGATGGATGGATTGATCGATGGATGGATGGATGGATGGATTCATGGATAGATGGGCGGAAGAACGGACGGTAAATGTATCGCTGAGATTTGCTGTTAATAAACCATTTCTTTAAAACGGCGCTATATCAATGGCCATACGTCAGACGATGTCTGAATCTACAAGGACGAAATAGAATTCGAAAACAACCGGAAATTATCGAACTAAATGACGACGAAGGAAAGTCAATTATTTTTAATTCAAGTACAAACATAATTATACATTTTGAACATATACATAGGCCCCTACTAGATGTTTGCCCGTCCTAATACGGTGACAGAAATTTGAAAACAATTCAACTCCTTTTTGGGTAGGTTTTCATTAGTAATAATGACAAACATTCGTTATGTTTCTGGCCCTTTAAAACCCGTTAGGCTCTTTCGCAGCGTTTTAGCGAAAATAAATTATTTTAAGCGCGTTTTAAGCCGTTAGTTTATAAGAGCATCCGTTTACGGTATATTGAAAGTTACTTTGAACGAAGTGATCGTCCCGTTTGTGACGTCATTTGTCATTGTGACGTCATTGCAGCCATATGAGAGGAGCTTCAATTTACATTTGTTTTGTTTCACACATACACACTGACACACACAATGACGACAATTATAATAAGTGACACATGAAATACGAATATCTATACTTATAATATCCATAGAGCGTGTGTCTGTCGATTAACGCTCTGGAATCTATTGTGAAACAGAAACCGTTTGTGACGTCAGTACTGAGGTCTTGACGAGGGCGATCAGAGCATTTTAACCAACGATACATGTATACAGGCCCATATACACTGCCGTCCTAATATGACGGGTAAATACTCTAGTATCAGGATAAACAATTAATATATACATATTTCGCATCATCGATCAATACAAAATTATAATATATATATATATATGTTATATCTATTTTATGTGTGTATATATGTATATATGTATATGTATATGTACGTATGTATGCAAACATGGCTAGAGAAGTTAAAGTCGATGGCACA
>OY744609.1:1117715-1147715 GCA_963556255.1 Allolobophora icterica
GATAGATAGAAAGATAGATATAGATAGATAGATAGATAGATAGATAGATAGACAGACAGACAGACAGACAGACAGACAGACAGACAGACAGACAGACAGACAGACAGACAGACAGATAGATGGATATAGATAGATAAATTTAAATTGAGATTGAGCGAGAGAGCGACACAGAGACAGAGACAGAGAGACAGAGAGAGCGTGAAGCACAGTGGCTTCCTGCACAAAGAAATCTCGACATGGCCACAGAGAAACTCTCGGTTGAGGGCGTCAGAAACCGAAGGGAACCGCCTCAGCTTCTAAGAAAACAAGACGGATTGTCTGTCCGAAGCGAATTCCCAGTCTCTCTCTCTCTCTCTCTCTCTCTCTCTCTCTCTCTCTCTCTCTCTCTCTCTCTCTCTCTCTCTCTCTCTCTCTCTCTCTCTCTCTCTCTCTCTCTCTCTCTCTCTCTCTCTCTCTCTCTCTCTCTCTCTCTCTCTCTCTCTCTCTCTCTCTCTCTCTCTCTCTCTCTCTCTCTCTCTCTCTCTCTCTCTCTCTCTCTCTCTCTCTCTCTCTGTCTGGCACCGGGTTCATCGAGTGCACAGCGAAAGACAGAATCCAATTACCTCTTGTGATCGCCTGACTCACTTCCCATCAGTCTGACATGTGTAAAGAAATGTTACACTGTTGTCGGATTAGAGATGTCGCGTGCTGCATCCACCAAATAATCCTTTACCTGTCAAGCGCCACTCCTCTGAGGAATTAACTTGAGTGTCGTCTGTAAGATGCGGGCGATTGTCTTACCCAGCGTTATCTGATCTTACCTTAACTACTCTTACCGCAGTTTGAAATACTTCGTTTAACCCTAATTGTTAGCTTTGCTTACTTTAACTTACATTGAAGTTATATTTAATTTAGGATACCATATATAACCGGACATAAACGTTACCATTTCTAACTGTATTTAACATTAATTTACTTACATTTAACTAACGTGGTGACATTTCTAGTTATCTCGGCACCATTGTTGGTTAAGTTTTTGTCCTGAGTGACTTAAGGCGACACAGTTAAGTGTTTAGATATATATAACCGAACCTTACTTTACTTTTCTCTTACCAAACTTCACCTCATTTTCTTTGGGTGGCTACATTTTATTCGAAACGTTCTCGAAGTGTTTCTTTATCACGGACATTTCTTTATTACTTGTCCAGTGATGTTCGTGGTGTTCCTGTTATTTCTCCTGACTTGTTAATCAATTTTTATGGTATCAACGATTTTTTACGACGTTTTTACTAGTCGCCAACCCTGTCCGAACCAGTCGGGGGTCAATTGAGGTGCGGCGTCCTCAATCAGAGACGGGTATGCGGGGGTTCACAGTCGAGAGCTCCCCTCGTCGCTAGGCTCTGGCAAAGGAAAAACGCAATTTGGAGAAATGAAACTTGTAATGGAAGCCAGTATCCTCTTCGTGACGCCTTCCAAGCTTTCCTCTCATCCACTTATTTCATCTCTCCATCATCCACCCGCCACCTAGCGGTGATTTATCGCTGTATTTTTCTGCGGCGTGACTCGTTCTCCGGCCGCCTGAGGCGCCACATTCGTCATCCGTGGGGCCTGACGTATCCATGACCCCCCGATTGACCCTAAAATCCGCCTGAAACCGGAAGAGGCGTCTTCCTAAATTGGCACGTGACCGGAAACGCAACAGCGATCGAATCGAACGGTTGGCGAGAGTGGTCGATAGAGGGCAAAGTGATGAAGACTCTGTGTGGCTGAGGGGTTCGTGTGAGCGGAGTTCTCGGCTTGTGGGTTCGATTTACTGTTAGGCTATTGGTTATAGAGAAATGCAGGCAATCAGTCTACTGAATGAATGAATTACTGAATGAATGACTGAGTGAATGAATTACTGAATGAATTACTGAATGAAATACTGAATGAATGAATTACTGATTGAATTGCTGAATGAATTACTGAATGAATGAGTGACTGAGTGAATGAATTACTGAATGAATGAATTACTGGATGAATGAATTACTGAATGAATGAATGACTGAATGAATTAATGAATGAACGAACAAACGACTTGACTGAATGAATGACTGACTGCATAAATGAATGACCGAACGAATGAATGGATGAATGGAAGAATTAATTAATTAATTAATCAGATAACGATTGATTGATCTATGTATTCGTTTTAATTCACTCAAATAATGCATTCATTTAAAAATCCAATCGGTGATTAATTAATAAATTAATTGCTTATATAATTAATTCATTCATTCATTCATTTGTTGTTTATTTACAATAATTTCGTGACTAATTCACCGATTTCAAAGCTTGCTCAAAAGCAATCTTAGCCCACATTTATACAACTGAGAAGAGAAAAATGAGATCTAGCAAAGAATATTGAACTCGGATTTGCATTCCCCATGGCGCAACAGAAGCCGTAGGATTATGCTTCTGATTAGAAATAATCCGAC
The DNA here is from genome assembly GCA_963556255.1 of Allolobophora icterica. NCBI lineage: Eukaryota > Metazoa > Annelida > Clitellata > Crassiclitellata > Lumbricidae > Allolobophora > Allolobophora icterica. The sequence continues at coordinate 1,120,172 of OY744609.1, forward strand.
GTGCGTACAAACAACCGCTAAGCCCAGCGGCTGAGTCCCGACCGCTGGACGGACAGACTTCGGTCCCATAATAGTACTGTAAAGCGTATTACCGGGACCACCCAAGTGGCGGATTAGCAAGACCACCCAAGTCGAGACGGCTTAGTTTCTCGCGTGGATGTGAACTGATTTTGACAGGAAGACAAAGCTTGTCGGAAAAAGCTTCTGACAAATAACATGATTTAATTAAAAGCGTATTATTAAAAGGCATCTAATAAGATTCGGTCAACACAGCCATCAGTCATTAGCGATGGAAGGGAACAGCTGCGTTTGAACTGATCTTTATCAAAGGACCATCTGTTGCTTGGATATCTATCAAATATCTTCTGATCCATCCTACGAACTCACCAAAAACCTCACCTCTTGCCATCTCTCCACAGGTCTTTCATTTAAAACTGAAAACACTGCTCTTTCGCAAATCATATCCCGATTCCTCCTCTTCCCCTCACCTCCCTCACCGTTTCAATTCTAAACACCGCCCACCTTAGCCGTCTGGCTGTCTGCCTGACTGACTCCTCTGGATCTGGACCTGGAACCGATTTTTACCCCCTCTCCACCTATCGATTATGATTTGACTAAGCGCCTGTGAATAAGCTGGTTCCCGCGACTTCGCTTTTTTGGGCACTGTAGAAATTTGAGATTACGATACGATAATATGTAAAATATAAGTCAAATTGAACACCTTTAAAATGGTTTAGTTCTAAACTATATCTTGGCCAAAACTTCATCAATAAATTATGATAAACTAGATAGCGCGACGATAATATATCCAACGATTGCAGTTGAAGCAAAGAAACTGAAACTTCAAATAAAAGCAGAATGGAAACTGAAATTCCAAACACAAAACAGAAACTTAAATTAGATTCTGAAACTTCAAACCGAAAAAAATTAAAATGAAGATTAAGCAGGAAAACCAAATTTGGATACTGAACCGTCAAAATGGAGAAACAGAAACCGAAAATCGAAACCAACCGGCAAATGCAACGAAGACCTGAAACTAAATCTTGTAGAAACTGGAATGAGAAGGAAACTCGCCAGAGAAACCTAGTAATCGGGCAACATAAATACAGGAAACGATTAAGGATTGGTTAGAGTACCATCATTAGACACCTTTAAAACGTTGCCAACCGATGCTATATGAAAATGTTACGCAATGGCCGGTTGGGTAACCACTGCCACAATTGGCTTGCATTAGAGCACGATCATTAGAAACCTTTAAAACATTGATAATCGGTTCTAGATAAACGAAAACCCCCAAAATACTCGAAATGGTGCCATGGTCTCTTCCTGTTGGCTCAATTAGTTGACGTATGATATTATGATAACGGCAGATGTTGCCATAAGACGTCATTAAACTGAAGACTAATAAATATTCGCGTTTAAATTTCAAACAAGACTAAAAATCTAATGTCAAAATTATACTTATAATTATATTTAAAATCATATTTATTGTGCGTTTGTGGCCGAAGTTGGTGATCATTAATTGTAAGATTTCTTGTGTGAGACAATTGATGCGGAATATTACTTAATTTGTATCAAACCATTTTATCAAAATATGTGTACAGTGTCAGCTGTATTAAGCATTGTTAAACACTGAATATTAGTGAGATCGAGTCCCATAGGCGGACATGCTTTGTAGGCTGCAATTTGCGCCGTTTATTGCAGGCTGTCTGTTCTGTTAGTAGTTAAGATTTATCGCATAACATGTACATGCACAGCGCAGTGCGTTTGCAGGCGCTTAATTAAAGAATAAATATTATTATTATTATTATTATTATTATTATTATTATTATTATTATTATTATTATTATTATTATTATTATTATTATTATTATTATTATATTGTGGGGCTCTTTTTGGACACCTTTTTAAATAGTGTCTTTTGGACGCTATAAGTTTCTCGTTTTCTTTGCATGGTATGTAGATCCCAAACTTTGCGCGATAGTATTGTCGATTATTAAAACTGTCTGCACACTTATTAGTAAGCAGTTCCGCCTTAACAACATTGTAGGCTCTGGGCAAAGCAATGTACTGGGGCCTCTGTCAACCCACGGGGATAAACATTTAAACAATCAATGCAATTAAACCTGTAGTTTTATTGGTACGTTCAACATTCACCTTGTAACAAAATGAATGCTTAAACAAGCGATGGTTTAATCAATACAAACTTTTGATTTAAACAATACAAAGTGTTGAAAAACACAAATATTTCAACATATGAATGATAATTTATTGGTAGGCCTATGTGGCGTTCTGCGCCCGCCCGGACGCCTGCACTCTCGTTGCGCCGGGCGGGTTTCGTGGTGGTGGTGACTCCAGCCCACTGCCCGTCTGGAGCCCCACCAGAGTCACTGCCTTGTCTACTTTCAACCGTAAAATGGCTGGTCTCTATCTCTGCCCATAGTGGACGTTCCTATCAGAGGAGATTCAGGATTGGCCGCTTAAGAAAGGCAACACTATACCGTTCTATCTCGGGGTCTGACTCTGCTTCTTCCGCGGTCGCCGGGTGGGCAACGTCCTGCAGGATGGCAGTCCTTCAGAACAGGGTTCGTTCTCTTACCAGCAGAAGTCTTCCTCTTGTGTGTGCCTTCTTAGCTACGGGCTTCCTCCAAGTCTCCAACTGATCTGAACTTTGACGTACCATCATACATCTCGTGACTCTTTAACTATCGCCATTTATAAGGGACACCAAACGCTTTCTAAGTATCGGGAACAAGGAATACATGTGACAAGTCTCTGTATCACATCGTCCTAGACACCGGTCTATTGGGCAACTGTCAATGGTAACTCTATACCGTGTCGTCTAGGCACCTGTCCATTGGACAACGCGTCTTCCCACCGTCAAATGTCTCTCACTCCATGTCCGTGCAGGGCGTACCGGCCTCACACGTATTTTGTCATGCACCACATTTACGGAGTAAGTTTCCTTACCCGTCTTCTGTGTTGGCAATTATCGACCAACACAGTGATAAATTCTGCTTCAAAAGATAACGGTAAAGGTAGGGCACTCGGATAGTGAAGGTCCCCCCTCTATGACCTTCCTATCTACACACAGAACTTTGTTCCGACCTACGCACGAGGGGGCCCGGCCTCGCACTTCAGTCAGTTCTCAGAGCTGCGTGTTACGACAAGCAAATATGTTTGCATTCGGATACCCGACTACCCGGACTTTCACGTATCGCTCTCTTGGTCTGCTTTATTATTTCCCTTCATACATGGGATTATCGTACTATTCATCTGGGAACTCTGACTAGCTTAACTTCGGCTAGCAAAACGCGGACTTGTCTCTTTCGGACCTGGGTACCCGACTACCCGACCCGAACTTTAAGGTTAATATCTTCCTCTTGGTCTGATTTATTCTACCATTTACCCGGAACTCGCGTACTCTTCACCTAGGGATCTGGCCCGCTGTATCTTCTCGTTGCGGCGTATCCCTACCCGGTTTACATAACCTTTTATACGGTTGTGTTTTCCCGGGAGCTCACAGACTCGTAGGCTTCATCTCTGAGTACACAGACTCGATTCTGCTAACGGTACCAATGGAGTAACTATCAGTACTGTTACCCCATTATTTCACACAGACCTGTGTTTTCACTTCCCACTGCGGGAAGTTTCCTGTCTTCCACGCACCTGAACGAACCACGGTCAGATTGTTCGGGCAGTTCCCCAAACTCAGAAGTTTGCAGTTAGTTCCGCGAGCCAAGATTTTGCGGGTAAACCGCGAGAGTAACGACAACCGGAGTTAGATAGGCCAAAGAAAGATATGCGGGAAAACGGGGGGGGGAGGAATTTACTATGACGGAGTAAAGTAATCAAGGAAAGAAACGTCGGTAGACCGCGAGTTAAGATTCTGAGTATAAATGTATAATTGTTTATTGTAAATTGTATACTATAATATGCTAGCCTTTAGTAAATCAAGTATTGTTAAGGGTTTTCTGTATCGCGAATTGAGAGATTGCGGTTAGTCCCGCGAGTTAAAAGAAAGGCGGGTAGTTTGCCCGATGTTGTCGAACGGAACCAACGGGGTCACCCTCCCCGAACATATCGAACTGTCATCACCGGGGTCTTACCTTCCCCGTTTTTATACAGACCTGTGTATCGAACGGAACCACCGGGGTCTTGCCCCGTCTTTATCGAACGTCACCAACGGAGTCTGCTTCCCCGTACTTCCGAACGGAATCAACCTGGTAACTCTCCCCGTACACGTCGAGCGGTTACCAACGGGGTCTGCTTCCCGTCTTTACCGATACAGACCTCTGTTTTCTTTATTACTCAAGATCGGTCTCTCCCCGAGGTTTGCACAGCCCGTTAAACTTCCACAATCGGGATTCAGACCGGCTCGCGATCTAACGTCAGGGTGGGCCCCAGCCCTGTCGAATCGGCGGTCAATCCAACACCCAAGAGTGATTAGTTTTGCTGTAACCCGGGATCGCACTGGACGATACTTGAACTGAGTTATCACCACCGGGTCTTTACCCGTGTATCTCAGACGGTCAACAGCTGGGTCTCTCTGCCCGTGTATCTCATACGATCACCAGCGCGGTCTTTCCGCGTGTATATCTGACGAACAGCGGGAACTTTGCCCGTGTATCTCTAACGGCCAACACCGGGTCTTTGCCCGTGTATCTCAGACGGTCACCAGCGCGGTCTTTCCGCGCGTATCTCTGACGGTCAACACCGGATCCTTGCCCGTGTATATCAAACGGTCAACACCGGGGCCTTCCCGCGTGTGTATCGAAATGTCACCTCACGGGATCTTTTCCCGTCTTTGTCGAACGGCCACCGACTGGGGCTGCTTCCCAGTCTTTATCGAACGAAACCGCCGGGTCTTTCCCCGGACTATCGAACGGTTTACCAGCGGGGTCGCCTTCCCCGGACTTTACCGATATAGACCTGTGAGCCTTTATTTCTCACGATCGGTCATTTTCCCGTATATATCAAACCAGACATCCACCGGTCTTTCCAGTATATATCGAAACGAACATCTACGTGGTCTGCTTCCCCGTCTTTTGAAACAGACCTGTTTATCTGCGGGGTCCTTCCCCGGACTATCCACGGTAACCAGCGAACCAGACACCGACGGGACCTTTCCCGTCTATCTATCGAACGTAACCGCCGAGGTCGCCTTCCCCGGACTTTACTGACACAGACCTGTGAGCCTTTATCTCTCACGATCGGTCTTTCCCCGAATCAGCCTTCCATGATCAGACTCGGTACTGCTCGCGATCTACAACAGAGTGGGCCCTTACTCCGTTGGATCGACGCTTTGCCAGCACTGGTCAGACCGCCTATGGAGCGGCTGTCACTCGGGAGCGCACTGATTAGCCGGTAACCAACGACACTAAAGAACCGTATCGCTGTATATGCAGAGTGCACACATCGCCACTCTACGATATAAGCAACGCACCGTGTGGCAGGCTCTATGTATCTATCTGCATTCTATGGTCTCGCACGTAAGACATTTTCTGGCCTCCATAGGCCGGCTACATTCACTGTCTGCGTTGCTATAATTTAGTACGCAATACATATTCTGGCCTCCATGCTTATATATTAGGCCACGCACACCTTCTCAAATACAGGTGTCTAAGGTATCGAAACCAACTTATTATACTAAGCGTCGCCCTAGCTCTAGGCATTAAATATTAGACCGGAAGGCGTCTAATATTATTCTAATTAATAATCTAACTCGATAACACGGCAAAAAATAAGGTAAAACTTAAATATTGTCTGTTATTATATCACCCTAGCGCTACCATCTACACATCGGCCGCTGATGCATTACGTCGCCGGATAACGCGTCAACCACACAGCTATTATTGATAAAACCTACATTCAAGGCTTGTGGCCAGTTCGCCACACCTACACCGTACAGACAGAGATGGTATCGTATGAATTATTTATTATTATTCAACACAAACGTTTGCGAAATTTCTTTGCAGAGAATTGATTTATAATAATTGGCTTGAAGTCAACGGTCGTCAGAATGTCATTTTCTATGCACATGAGTGAAAGCCAAGAAAAACGCTGCTGCCCCATTGTGCTGCAAAGTTGATTCTTTATACTTTGAAAATGAACGTTACCCTGTACTCTTGGTCATGGGCACTCTGAGTGCAATCTCAACATTGGGACCACAGATTTCAAGTTGTCCGAAATTATTTAAATATTACACTTAATAAAGCTCAAATTAACACTGTGTTAGAAGAAAAGTCCGTCGTTTGCTTTTATAGACGATATAAATACCATAGAGCAATAATAAAGCGAGTTATTCGTAAAACCGTTAACCATTACTGCACTCATAGCTAAGAAGTTTCACTTCTGCCGTGCGTGAAGTCACGCACAAATTGATTCTTTTGTCTTTTTAATTTCGGGGCCCTTGAATCGTTGGGCCCTGGCGACTGCCCAGTGTGCCCATGCCTTAAGACGGCACTGTTAGTGTGTATATTGAACATTGTATGTTAATATTATAAAGATAGTTTTATGTTAAATTAGTGAGATTAAAAGAGCTGTAAATGTTTGTAAATAAATTTAAGAAAACAATTTTAAAAGAGCCTATAGGCACCCAAAAGATGAATAATATAATTATATATTAAACAAAGTCAATAAAGAGAACAAAATAATCTAATGGTCAACAAAAAGAACCTTTGGGCCAAAGAGAAAGAGGGTAAAAGCTAAATGGCCAAATGAATGATATAATTGTATTATATTAAACATCAATCCATATGTTATCAAGTCTCGTCATCAACCACCTGTCTAACATCGCCATCTCAACAACCTGTCAGACACGAAAACGACCACGAGAGAAGCAAACGAAATAGATGGACAAAGTAATATGAAATTGAACTGAACTATATCAATGAACTTTATAGACGTCAACGGCCTTTGTAGCTACAGGGTGTCGTTAAACATTGGATTATTATTATTATTACCATAGGCGCCGACTTTTAATTTTGTCTCTGGGTGCCAGTGGGTGCATGGGTCCTCCCTCCCTTCCCCTACCACCTCCTCTTAGGTGGGTGAGTTTTAGCGGATTTTCGGTGAAAGAAAATTGTTTTCTTGTCAAGGGTTCCAGTGTTATTATTACTTTTTTAAAATAATAAATAAATAAATAATATATTTATGTACTGGCTGTGACTGTGAAATCATGCAATGTTGGGTATTTATGTTGTATAGTTGTACTTCTTACGTTGTGAGATTACTGCTTAGGTGTACAAATCTGAATTTGGGGTCCGAATTCTTCTGAGTGCCAGGAACCCACTAAACTTTCTCTCTGGGTGCATTGGCACCCAAGAAGTCGGCGCCTATGATTATTGCTATACTAATACTAGACAAACTTGAAACTTTGTCAACAGAGGCTAAATACAAATGAGAGCGATAGCCAATGATGTATCTTGCAACTTTATTCCAAAGGGAAGGAGAGAATTGTTCGAAATAATTTCTTCTGACGTCAACGGCATTTGTGTCCATAAGACGTCGTTAAACTCTGGTTCCCTTACACACCTTTAAAACGTGGTTGACAAATTTTATATAAACTTGAGATGGTTAATTTATTGTCTAGAGAACGCCTTGGACACCTTCAACCTGTGCTCAGTGTGCTATATAAGAATGGAAGAAATATTCCGTTGGTATGTTCTCGATGCTAGTAGTCGATACTAAGCGACGCTGTGTGATAACGAAGATGATTACCGTCGTCCTCCTCCTTTTTGCACGCTTGGGCCTGGCACTGCCACAGTAATCAGAGTGGCGGAGTTAAGAGCTCTCACTCTATTAGACACCTTTATTTGAGAAGATGTTGTGTGGGTTTATATATAAGCATTATGAGAGCACATGCGATTGGTTAGAGCGCTTGCCTCGTAACGCGGAGATTACGCTTTCGATCCTCTCCCCTGAGACGGTTGCTGTGTATGGACCTTGTGTAAGTCCTTCACTCACAGTTGCTCAGCGCCGTCGATTGATGCTTGGCCATTAGATAGTGGCGCTTAATAAATGTGCAATAACAATAATGGATGCCAAGCGAGGTCACTCATTTGACCCGGATATTGTTTTCGTCTAAGCAGTTACGGATTTGGCCGCCAGGGAGCGTTGACTTCCATCGTCTCCAAATCTCATTTTGTTAACATTAACCAGCAGCAGTCGTGTCAGCGTCCTATTCTGGTCATCGTTTGGGACGAGATCAATGAAGGAACAGACATACAGACAGACAGACAGACAGACAGACAGACAGACAGACAGACAGACAGACAGACAGACAGACAGACAGACAGACAGACAGACAGACAGACAGACAGACAGACAGACAGACAGACAGACAGACAGACAGACAGACAGACATACATACATACATACATACATACATACATACAGACAGACAAACAGAAACACACACACAGACACGCAGACAGACAGACAGAGAAATAGAAACAGAGGAGAAATTGTGGAACGAGAGCAAACGAGAAAACGTAATGAGCAACAGATAGTCAGAGAGACAGGAAGGGAGGCAGACGGAAATATATTACGACAGATAGACAGACAGACATATAATATCTCTCATATTTAGAGAGAGAGAAATATTGATGTTTTATTTAAATACAATGATCGACCGAATCTTCGGTTCATCTCTTCGCAATAAATCTGTCAGTTATTAAATTATTACAGCATCCAATGCAATAAATTCTTCTGAAATTATCACAGAATCCAACGTAATAAGTTCTTCCGTTCCGAAGCCCAGCTGAAAAACTTAGAGCTACTCCTCGTGTCTCTTAATCTAATTCATTCTAATCCAATAAACTTCAGTCTAATCTAATCCATTAAAAAGGCTCAATTTCCTCCTTCCACCTTTCCTTCTGTCTTTCAGCCCTTTTATCCGTCGTTCTCCTTCTGTCATTCCATCCATTCTTCCTCCATCCATCCATCCATCCATCCATCCATCCATCCATCCATCCATCCATCCATCCATCCATCCATCCATCCATCCATCCATCCATCCATCCATCCATCCATCAATCCATCCATCCATCCATCCATCCATCCATCCATCCATCCATCCATCCATCCATCCATCCATCCATCCATCCATCCATCCATCCATCCACTCACTCATCCACCCATCTTTTCTTCACTCAATACATCCATCCATCCACCCATCTATCTATCCATTCTCGTTCCCTCTTTCCGTCCATCCTTCATTCTGTCCTGTTTGCCTTTGTAACAGTCGAGGTTGTCTTTATTGTCCTTTACTTTCCGTTCAACTGATTCAATTGCCGATAAATAATCTCCACGCATGCGCAGACGATTTGCGACTGCGGCGCCCCTATCGATCGATGCCGTGTACCAATTGTGACGCAATGTTGACCCCATAGGGCGCCATACAAATTCTTTTGATGAACTGCACTTTTTGTAATAAAATGAGATTTATGCTGGGTCTAAACAAACTCGGTTGGATGACAACCCGATAAATTTCTGAAGGAGAGGAAGGAATAGAACTATTTTAATGAAATCTACCATTTGGAACTAAAATTATAGCAAACCCATCCAGTCGATGGTATATTCAACTTAAAGCTACTGTGTTCTGATCTCCTGCGCTCTACTCTACACTACTTCACTCTACTCTACACTACTTCACTCTACTCTACACTACTTCACTCTACTCTACACTACTTCACTCTACTCTACACTACTTCACTCTACTCTACACTACTTCACTCTACTCTACACATCATTACTATACTCTACTATACTCTTCTTTGCTTTATTTTATTTTATTCTCCTTTACTCTACTTTACTTTACTATGTTTTATTTACCATTACTCTACTCTACTTTACATTACTTCACTTTACAGCGTTTATTTTCCTTTACTCTGCTTTACTTTACTTTACAGCATTTTATTTTCCTTTACTCTCCTTTACTCTACAGCGCTTTATTTTCCTTTACTCTACTTTACTTTACTATGTTTCATTTTCCTTTGCTCGACTCTACTCTACTGAATTTTTTTAAATTTTCCTTTACTCTAAAGTAATCTTCTCTACTCTGCTCTATTTTATTTTTCTTTACTCTCTCTACTCTTCTCTACACTACTTCACTCTAATTTTACTCGATTTATTATACTCTAATTTATTCAGCTTTTATCTACTTTACGGTGTATGGAGAATGCGCATCTTGGAATGTAAAACGATTTCCTGCATGCTTGTTTAACTTAAACCCAATAGGAGAAAAATGCATTGCATAGCACTGCACTGCATTTAAATTATCACATTTTGTTACATTGTATTTTATTGTATTGCATTGATTTATTCAATTGTGTGATACTGTACTTTTGCGTTGCAGTAATCTACTGAGCTCTAATTACTTCACTCTACTTCGCTTTAGTCTAGTCTAGTCTAGTCTACTCTAATCTAGTCTAGTCTAATCTAGTCTAGTCTAGTCTAGTCTAGTCTACTCTAGTCTAGTCTACTCTAATCTACTCTAGTCTAATCTAGTCTAGTCTACTCTAGTCTAGTCTAGTCTACTCTACTCTAATCTACTCTAGTCTAATCTAGTCTAGTCTAGTCTAGTCTACTCTAGTCTAGTCTACTCTAATCTAATCTAGTCTAGTCTACTCTAGTCTAGTCTAGTCTACTCTAGACTAGTCTAGTCTACTCTTATTTACTCTAGTCTAATCTAGTCTAGTCTAGTCTAGTCTACTCTAGTCTAGTCTAGTCTACTCTAATCTAATCTAGTCTAGTCTAGTCTAGTCTACTCTAGTCTAGTCTACTCTAGACTACTAGAGTCTAGTCTACTCTAATCTACTCTAGTCTAATCTAGTCTAGTCTAGTCTACTCTAGTCTAGTCTAGTCTACTCTAATATAATCTAGTCTAGTCTACTCTAGTCTAGTATGGTCTAATCGAATCTACTCGACTCTGGGACTGTTATCGCTCTATCCAATGTATCAATCGATGGTCTAGCCAAAGTAAAAATACGCTAACTATAACCTTTTATCATTGATCTACGGAAAACGCTGTATCTGCATATCACTGCAGGCAGCAGAGCGCAACGATAGCTAACCGAATAAGAGATTACTTAGCTTCAGCAACAGACGTCAAAGAGACAATCGCGCCATCATATCAGCCGGGAATCCGTAAAGATTTCCGGATCTTCCGCAAAGTCCGACACTTCCAGTGTACTAGATTCAAGTCGTGATGAGAAGATTTCGAGCGCATTACGAAGACGAACAGTTTCTGAGAAGAAAGACCTGAGAGATCATTCGAGATTATCTCCAGCAGAATCGACTTTTTTTAGATGATTGATGTCATTACTGACAAGCAGGAGCTACATCAGTTTAGGAAGCTATGATCCGGGTCAAATTGCATCGCACGTGCGCGCGCGCACACGCCCACTCACACACACACACACACACACACACACACACGCACGCACGCACGCACGCACGCACGCACGCACGCACGCACGCACGCACACACACACACACACACACACACACACGCACACACACGCACACACGCACACACACACACACGCACACACGCACACACACACACACGCACACACGCACACACGCACACACGCACACACGCACGCACACAAGAACATTATGGTGCGCTCAAGTTGAATGCATTTCATGGTGAATGTGAAGTCACGTTTGATTGTCTGATCATTATACGCCATCGGTTGTTCAATTTTTAAAGACGAGTGTAATGTAACGTAGTGTATTGTAATAAATAAAATGTAAAACACGAAACAAAACTTGAAGTTGATGTGATATTTACAGGAATGAAATAATGTGAACTTACAGTGGGTCAGTACAGATACTGATTGATGTGAAGCTACGTTTGATAGGCTACTTTCGCACTAGTGTCTGCTGGAACGAGAGATTAAACTGGTTGCAGAAATGTTAGTCTTCGGTTTAATTAGACAATTCGGATCTTCAATCGGTGTCAAATTATATCTGTCAAACAATACCAATAATTGTACTTTCTATCCCAAATTATTGGGGGCACTCGCTTTGTAAGCAGAGATCATGCTAAAGGCATCTAGTACAATCTTGTACATTGGATTGTACAAAGCCTCTTGTAGAGGTTCTTGAGAGACCATAAAAATATTCTGTACCAATTAAACTCACTACCAATATCTTATAAATCTCAGCGGTTGGTGGATAAATCATTGTTTGTCTTCGCCGCTTCGGGCGATATTTCTTATTCAGGATAAATTTGAGAAACTTCAGATCCTCTGAGTTTGATTCGTGTAACACAGTAGCTGTTGGTCTGGCTATGACTTCTGCCGAGTTATTATTCAAGTCCATTACCACGCCCAGCCATTTGCGCTCCAGTTCGGCAGTGTCCATTCTAGTTGCTAATCTAGTTGCTAATCGTAAGTTAAATAGGCCTATTATTTTAGAATAACGCTAGTGCTTTTTTCAACCGGGACGCGCCGGAACGGCTTTCGGGCACCTTTTTTCAGCCACTAAAAATAATTTATTTATTTTAATAATAAAAACAGTAAATTAGTTATTTTAATTTAATTTCAGTGTTTTGAACTGTTTTCAATGTTTATTGAAACTCCTCCCGACCCCCAATCCCGTTTCTCTCGGGATTTTAGCCCGCCCATAATTATTCAGTTCCGGAACCTATTGTTCCGTTCCGGAACCTTTTTTCCATAAAAAAATCGCTGAATAACGGTATTTGACTATTGACTGTTCTACTGGAGCTTTTATGTGCAGAAACATGAGCTATGAGCCATCAAGAGGGCAGTATGGTATTAATTTGCGTCGATCTTCCGAACACTCCCGGCAAAGTTAGAAAATGAGGTCATAGTAAGCAGTATTATTATTATTGATTTATTACGAACATTTTTAACGCGCGCAGAGTGTGCACACAGAAATGTGAATCTGAGGCGCGGTTAGTCAGTCGCCAGGTGAAGAGCAATTAGATATCCATATGTTTGAAAGCCAGTGAGAAGTAGTGAGTTTTGAGGCGTTTCTTGAAAGAAGAAGAAGAAGAGGTCGAGCAACGGATAAACATTGGCAGTCAAGGCGAGAGCAGACAAGAGAACAAGCTATGGTATGAGACAATGTCATGTCTTTGGCAAGAGCAGACCTTATGTGACGTAATGCCCTGATATGTTAGTAACAAGATTTACAAAGGTTTGCTATGGGGATTGGAATGTTATTGCAGAGGTAAGAAAACAACCAATTTTAGGCAGCCCTATAGAGACACCGAAGCTTTTACCGAGTCTATATATAGAAGGTAGAACATGGTGGTCGACAGGGTCGAAAGCAGCACTAAGGTCGAGCAAACTGTGAGGCACGCCTTTCCTTTATCAATAGATGAGAAGATGTTATCCAATGTCCAGCGTAAAGGCGAGAGCAGTTTCAGTAGAGTAGCCTTTGCGGTAAGCTGATTGGTAAGGACTGAAATTAGGAGATGAAGCAATGTGCTTCTTGATCCGTGTGAGGAAGAGACGATCGAGAATCTTAGAAATGTTATTAAGGTTGGAAATAGGTTTAAAGTTTGACAGGCTTTTGATGTCCAGGTCAGGTTTCTTAAGGAAAGGCGTGACTAAAGCAGATTTAAAACTTGACGGAAAGCAGCTTTCAATAGTAGATAGAAGCAGCAGATAACATGCTATATATATATATATATATATATATATATATATATATATATATATATATATATATATATATATATATATATATGTAGGCTACGATATATAAGCGTATACATACATATGCATATATATAAACTAAAACAGCAATCAGATCATCGGTAGTTTACCTTGAATCTGTTCTTTTTACTTCCGGTTGATACCACGAGAAGCTGTCGCCTTTTTACCTGTCGAGAAAACAATGAACAGCAAATTAGAAGGAGGAGGAGGAGGAGAAGGAGGAGGAGGAAGAAGAGGAGGAGGAGGGGGACGAAGAGGAGAAGGAGGAGGAGGAGGAGGAGAAGAAGAAGAAGAAGAAGAAGAAGAAGAAGAAGAAGAAGAAAAAGAAGAAGAAGAAGAAGAAGAAGAGCAGTCTACTAAGCTAGATCTGAGGGTATGAAGTGTTAGCGACTTATTTTCTTATCATCGGCATATGAAGGCGGGTTGCCAGTGTCATTTTTCCACCGACAGAGTACGGTCAGTGTACTCATTATAGCTGAGTTGACTAGGGTTGCAGATGGAGCAGAAAATTCGAACCAAATTTCTGCCCTGGAGGGGATTTGAACACCCGGCCCCTCGATTAACAGTCCAGTAGGTAAGCCACTGCACTTCCCGACAGCAAACTAAGCATTTGCCAAGTATAAGGGGGTTGATAGCCCTCATATGCCAAGGATAAGAAAATGAAATCGCTTGGTATCGAATTGAATTGAACTGTACTATTGCATTTAATTGCATCAAATGGTATTGTATTGTACTGTATTGCATCTCGATATATCATAGTGAATTGAAATCTTTTGCATTTTATTGCATGGTATTGCATTTGTAAATTAATATATTGCCTGTTTGCAAAACGGAATTGTCACTATCTAATGCTTAGAATAGATTCAGATCGCTATATACCTAAACATAAATAACATTATTATGTATATACATAATACATATTATGTGTATATTGTATACATTATGACTAGGTCTGATATATATATATATATATATATATATATATATGTATATATTCCATTTCTATTTATGTCTCAAGTACGTAGGCATAGTTGTATATACATACATGACATACATGCATATATATACATTATATATACACGTGTGTATATAAGTAGAAGCTGATTGCGACGTGATTTCCTTCCGTTGTATAGTATCTCATGGAGCCATTATTCCTAATAGTCGGCCGTGATTTCTTGCTGCGCGTATCCCGTGAGACGGAACAACATTGGCAAGAGGCATATCGCACTCAACCAGGTAAGGATGATTTTACTCTGATGCTATTTAAGGTGATTGACGGTTGCCCTAGCATAGTGGTTAGTTGCCCTTACTGTTGGCCAAGAGCTCCGGGGTTCAAATCTCTGACAGGGCCGATGTTTCAAGATTATTTTGACTTGCGCTCCCTAACGAGCATAGCTAAAAATGAGTACACCGGCCGTACACCGTCTGTTTTAGAGATCAGACGACGAGATCGAAGACTGATCACCAGTTCTGAATGGCCGAGGCTGAGAAATGAAGTCGCTCAAAACTTCTGGTCCATGGCAATTGCTCTAAGGGTCTTGTTCCTGATCTTGTTTTTCTTCATCAGCTTCTTCTTCTCATGCACCGTCTCTTTTAATTCGTTTAGCTCTTGTTCTTGTTTTGTTTCTTCTTCTTGTTCTTCTTTTAAATTTTCACCTTCATCTTCTTCCTCCTCCTCCTCCTCCTCCTCCTCCTCCTCCTCCTCCTCCTCCTTCTCACTTTCTTATTCTTCTCGACTTCATTTTATCTTCATCTAGCAAGGCAGGTTGATTTTAATATGGTTAATTTACACTTTTCCAATCAATTATAATGACCTCTTTAGCACCAGACAACACAATTCCAAATCCATCCCTGATACTCCTATGCAAACACTACAATAGCATAGCATGCACTACAATATACAAACACTACAATTTCAGCATCGTCAGTCGATAGTCGCTTAAAGTGCAACCGTACTGAAAAAATCCTAAAACATCTGAGATTGCAGTGGAACGTCGTTCTTACTGCACCCGATGCATTTGTCCACGACCGCCTAAAACCAACGGCCTTACTGCCGGGACAAAGTGCTTTTCCGTCGTAACGTCAATCATGCGTTCGTCGTGAGAAACGGCTTTGACGCATGGTGCGTGAGTATTAACCCAGTTAATGGCCGCCATGAATGAGATCCAAAATACTGAATGCACTGATGAATGAAACGCACCGTACATTCCTCCCCAACGACCTGGAAAAAGTGTTTCTACTCGCCGGAAGCTTCCTGGGGCGTGGGTGGGGGGGGGGGGAACATAGGCCTATGTCATCTGCGTGAACGCGTCTTACCGTAATCGTAATCGTAAACTCCACATTTATGAAACGCTACTCTAAAGCTAAGCTCAGAGCACGAGCTTCTTGACGAGCGCTGCGTCGTATCAGAGGGGTTGTCCTGAGATTGATGTCCAGTGGAGATCCGGGTTAAGACGTTGTTGCTCAAGTTCTTGTTGTTATAATTAATACGTAGAGTTGATCGAAAGCAATGGTTTTTCAAATGTATTTCGCGGCATTTATTGCATCTGCTAGTAGTCTTTTAAAGGTGTCTAAGTAATGACGAGTTTCATTTGACAGAATTTACATTATTATTATTATTATTATTATTATTATTATTATTATTATTATTATTATTATTATTATTATTATTATTATTATTATTATTATTATTATTATTATTATTATTATTATTATCATTATTATTATTATTATTATTATTATTATTATTATTATTATTATTATTATTATTATTATTATTATTATTATTATTATTATTATATATTTATTTTTTTTAAACATCATTCGACAAGTTCTGGCCGCATGAAAGTTCCTATGAAGGCAACAGCATTGAAGCGTTGTATGGTGATTGACAACCGCTGGAGTAGATAACAAGTCTCCCTAGGGTCTCCGGTGGTTAAAGCTAAGTATCTCCCCAAGTCTTTTATAAGGGCCATTCCGTCGTCATTGATAGGGCCTAAGGTCTCGAAAGCTAGAGGGACAAAAAAGTGGTCTGCGCGGATCTGGCTGTACTTGTTGTTCTTTCTCGTGGCCGCTAGTTCCGCTGCTGCTCCTGATGTCGCGGACGTTGCATGAAGGTAAGAGGGCGCCACAGTGTCAGTTACGGTGACGTCCCATACAAGACTTCGTCCTCTGCGCCATGGTATCAGCGTAAGTCCGTCCGGTCGTCTCCCGTCCGTCCTCGACAGTCCAGGTGGTTCCTTGATATTAGGGACGCCCGCTCGAGATAGGCCTCGGCTTATCAAATCATTCAAAGCCGCATGTCTGGCGATTCTGCCAGGTCCTAGGTTGCACGACATCCCGTGTGACCCGTCCGCCGTCACCATTGCTCCACAGGGACATGCGTGCGGTTCGCATATATTCGTCCCCAGTCTGAGGCCTACTGCAATTCTTACCGCCTCGTCATCCAATCGCAGCCCGCATGATGACACCGGTAGTGCGAACAGCCAGTCGCTGGCGTGTGGTGCTGAGGCTGCTTTGAATCTTGCTTGGTGGTAAGCGTCGACCAGAGAGGCGTCCAATGAGTCCACCACTCTCTTCACGAGAGGACCATCCCAATACGATTGTCTGTATGCTGCGTAATTATCTGAATGTGTGATTTGACTTTCGGCGTTCCATCGCTGTAACAACGTTTCAACGCGCGCGTCGGTGATGGATTGGTCTATTATTATTATTATTATTATTATTATTATTATTATTATTATTATTATTATTATTATTATTATTATTATTATTATTATTATTATCATTATCATTATCATTATCATTATCATTATCATCATCATCATCATCATCATCATCATCATCATCATCATCATCATCATCATCATCATCATCATCATCATCATCATCATCATCATCATCATCATCATCATC
Organism: Allolobophora icterica; assembly: GCA_963556255.1. Lineage (NCBI taxonomy): Eukaryota > Metazoa > Annelida > Clitellata > Crassiclitellata > Lumbricidae > Allolobophora > Allolobophora icterica. The sequence goes on from OY744609.1 coordinate 1,137,784, forward strand.
ATCATCATCATCATCATCATCATCATCATCATCATCATCATCATCATCATCATCATCATCATCATCATTATTATTATTATTATTATTATTATTATTATTATTATTATTATTATTATTATTAGCCTATTACTCTCTTCATTACGTGATTAACGCTAATTGGTGTGTATCGGAAAACTGCACTAGTGTTATGCTAAATACGCATTATTACCTCACGTGGAGTGCTGTTATCTCTTTTAATGCATACTTCTGCGTTCCAACCAGTTCTATCGAATTCTATTCTAAGCTATGTTCTGCATTGTTCTGCTCCATGCAGGACAACGCAGAACATGCTATTTTTTTTATTCTTCTATGTTCTAATCGATTGGTATTCTATTTGTTCGACTCTGTTCCATCAAATTCTGTTCTAAATCATTCCGCCTAATTCTTTTCTATTCTGCATCTACTTAATTTTGTTCTAGTCTACAACATTCTACTTTCAGGACCTAAGCATGCAGCCGAACCGTAGCGATTATGTAGAGTCAGAGGTACTTAGAAGATAAAAACGAAAAGCCGTTATCGCCGATTGATGGATGTTACTGGCGTAAAACTGTCGTAAACGTTTTATTAAGGTTTTTGCGGGAAAAGTAGATGGTGATTGCATTAATTAACGTCACGTGAATCTTGAAAGGACAGCTGAGAAAAAAACTCCCAGCTGTTGCCATTAGAATTTTTTCCAACCGTTGGTTCATAAATAGTTCGCTAATTCGCGGGTGTCGTCATTATCGTCCCCGGTTAGCTCCGAAGAACGGAAGAACGGAGAGGAAGCGACGGGTTGACATGCACTAATGTAGGACCCAAGCACGCGACTAGCATTCTAAGCTTCTTCTCCATAAAATTCCTCTTAAAGCTACACCAGTTCAACTATTAGACATCCATGTGTTTTCTTTTTTATTTATTGTGCATTTATTAAGCGCCACTACCTAATGGCGAAGCATCAATCGATGGCGTTGAGCAACTGTTAGTGAAGGACTTGGTCAAGGTCCCTACAAAGTCACCGTCTCAGGGGAGGAGGATTGAACCCGTACTCTCCGCGTTACAAGGCGAGCACTCTAAGTTTAACCAATCGTATACACTGCCCAGCTACTTGTATACATCCAATCGACACCTTCTCAGACAAAGGTGTTTAAGAGAGTGAGAGCTTTTAACTGTGGCAGTGTCAGTCCCAAGCGTCGCGAAGGAAGGAGGGCGAAGGTAATCATCTTTGTTATAACACACAGTGTCGTTAAACACCAACTAACCAACCAAGGACCGAATTGAACGCTTAGTAAAAGCCTGTCGCGTCCAATTCTTATATAGCATCGGGTGAAACCGGTTTTGAAGGTGTCTAAGGCTACCTCTCTATCGAAACGACCACCGTGTACCACAGACATTTAATAGAAAAAATGAGACAGACAGAGACAGAGACAGAGACATGTATACATAAATAATGCACTCATACACACATACATACACACACATACATACACGCACATACATACATACATAAATACATACATACATTCATAAATAAATAAATACATACATACATACATACACACACATACATACACACACATACATACATGAATACATACATACATACATACATACATAAATACATACATGCATGCATACATACACGCATACATACATACATACATACACACATACATACATACATACATACATACATACATGCATACATACATGCATGCATGCATGCATACATGCATGCATACATACATACATACATACACACACACATACATGCATGCATGCATGCATACATACATACATACATACATACATACATACATACATACATACATACATACATACATACATACATACATACATACATACATACATACATACATACATACATACATACATACATACATACATACATACACACATACATACATACATACATACATACATACATACATGCATACATGCATGCATGCATGCATGCATACATGCATGCATACATACATACATACATACACACACATACATGCATGCATGCATGCATGCATACATACATACATACATACATACATACATACATACATACATACATACATACATACATACATACATACATACATACATACATACATACATACATACACACACACACACGCATGCATGCATGCATGCATACATACATACATACATACATACATACATACATACATACATACATACATACATACATACATACATACATACATACATACATACATACATACATACATACATACATACATACATACATACACACATACATACATACATACATACATACATACATACATGCATACATACATGCATGCATGCATGCATACATGCATGCATACATACATACATACATACACACACACATACATGCATGCATGCATGCATGCATACATACATACATACATACATACATACATACATACATACATACATACATACATACATACATACATACATACATACATACATGCATACATACATGCATGCATGCATACATACATACATACATACATACATACATACATACATACATACATACATACATACATACATACACACACACACACATACATACATGCATGCATGCATGCATACATACATACATACATACATACATACATACATACATACATGCATGCATGCATGCATGCATGCATGCATGCATACATACATACATGCATGCATGCATGCATGCATGCATGCATGCATGCATACATACATACATGCATGCATGCATGCATGCATGCATACATACATACATACATACATACATACATGCATGCATGCATGCATGCATGCATGCATACATACATACATACATACATACATACATACATACATACATACATACATACATACATACATACATACATACATACATACATACATACATACATACATACATACATACATACATACATACATACATACATACATACATACATACATACATACATACATACATACATACATACATATGTGTTGGTGTCTGATACATTTCCACATGTTACCTTCTTAGAATCGGTCCGGAACTTGGGAATTATTCTTGATAGTAAACTTTGTTTCTCCCCTCATATAAATCAGCTTACTCGTAGTTGCTACTATCAGCTGCGTCAGCTGCGGGTTATCTCTCGCTCCTTAACTCATGATGCTGCAGCTACCCTTATCCATGCCTTTGTCACCAGTCGACTTGACCATTGCTGTTCGATTCTGATTGGCCTGCCACTTTCTCTGACTGCTTGTCTTGATCGGGTTCTTCGATCTGCTGCGCGTCTCATTGGTCGCCTTCCTAAACGTGCCTCTGTCTCAGCCTATATGCTTGACACACTACACTGGCTTCCCATGTGGCAACGCATCAACTATAGAATAGTTGCATTGATCTTGCGATGCCTTCTTGGCTGTGCCGGGTTTACTTACGTGATCTTTGTTGTCCTGTCTCTCATGTGACTGGCCGCCGAGCGTTTCGCTCTTCTTCTGCGGATGAGCTCTTGGTTCCTCGTTCTACCACCGCAACTAGGCAGCGACGTGCTTTCTCTGTGGTCGGCCCCTCCATCTGGAATCAACTCCCATTGCAGCTACGCCTGTTGCCTAAGAATAGTTCGCTAATGTTTTATAAGTTACTTATAAGTCCAGTTTATATTGCCGTGGTTGGGCTGGGAGCGCTTCTGAGTAGGTAACTTGAGGAGGCGCTATATTAAATTTTCATAATGAATGAACGAATACACAGTCCCACATTCACACATACATACATACATACATACATACATACATACATACATACATACATACATACATACATACATACATACATACATCAATCAATCAATCAATCAATCAATCAATCAATCAAATCAATCAATCAAAAAGCTTTATTGCAACCGAAGACAAGGTAACGTACATGATAATTGGTTACATAACAGTTGTCAACAGATCGCAAAAGGAGCGCCCAAAGGGACCGTGGTCCCGCTAAAAGGGTCTCCTATACAGTTGGAGTAACAACTTAAAATATAACTGACTCGTTCGCACCATCCCTAGGCCGTTCGATGTGATTAGACCGTTTAAAGTTCGAGTGACCATGCATTGGGATGGGGCTATAAGAAAAATAAACGGGTAGGGTAAACAATCTTAACTAATCTTAACTAATTATTAACTAGATCCCTAACTCTCTCGGAGTCATACCGGCAGACCAAGTGGGGGCCCTCCCGCTGCGCGCGCACCCAGCCGCAGAAGGGGAAAGGGAGGTCATGAAAAGCGATTCTTTTATTTTTTTTTACATCGAGTGAGGGTTAGCTTTCGAGCAGAAATTCCCTGAGCTTCCTTCTAAATAAGTAGTAGGGTGTGGCTATTCGGATTTCTTGGGGAATAGTATTCCACGTACTAGGTCCAGATGATTTGATACCAAATTCTCGAAGATTTGTTCGCGCCCTATCGGGACGGTAGGAGTCCGCGCTCCTTGTACTGTGTGAGTGGATCTGCGATCCTAAAGTAAAGTAATCAGTGAAGAGGGGGGGAAGTAATTTATGTTCGTACTGGTAGAAGAATTGTGCTGTTTGAAATATTCGAATTTGCTCTATCTTTAATAAGTTGAACTCTTTAAAGATTGGGCTAGTATGAGCTTTTCTGCTCGCCCCAGCAATTATTCGAACTGCCCTCTTTTGGAGAGTAACTAATTTATACAGTCTGGAGTCATAATTAGAGGCCCAGATCAGGTTACAATATGTGAGGTAGGGATAAACGAGAGTATAATATAATTGCAGTCTAATGGCAGGGGGGAGCAAGTGTGAAATTCTATTTAGAACCCCTATATTCTTTGCCATTTTCTGGGAGATGTAGTTGATATGACTCTTCCATGTTAGATGTTGGTCTATTTGAATTCCTAAAAATTTGGTAGTTTCTACTTGAGCAATTGTTTCTTCCTCTATTTTCAATTTTAGGTCTATGGGTTTAACTTTTCTGTGAGATTTGAATATTATAAAGTTAGTTTTATCCAGGTTTAGTGTGAGCCTGTTTGCCAACATACATACATACATGCATGCATACATACATACATACATACATACATACATACATACATACATACATACATACATACATACATACATACATACATACATACATACATACATACAGACATACATACATACATACATACATACATTTTCCACCATACGCCTGCCAGGCAAATTATGTGAGGGGAATAATCCTTTCAGCAGAAGTGTCTCGCAACGGTGTCGCAATCCTACACGTTAGTCCACACTTGAACAAAAAGCCAAACGAACAAATCCCTTATATATCTAGCAGCACAACCGACGCCTGAGCCCCACCCACCCCCCAACCGACCACCCAGGTACACTTAAGGACGACCGGGTACCCGAAAACCCCACCGACGAAACGGCGTAAGGCAATTTTACAGCCTAATTGCCTTATGGATAGAGCAGCCCTGTGGCGATAGAGGCGCCAGTGGTCAAATTCTAAGACGTTTATTCGTCGCTAGGTGGCCACAGCACGACGCCAAAAGAAAAAGCTGTCACTTCTAGCTCGGTACGAAAATAAGGAGGTTGCCTTATCTCGATATCAGACGATAAAAATGAGACGCATTTTGTGGAACAGTGTTGATTGAACGAGACCGTGTTTCTGTATGTCTCTTCCTGTATATCGGTCTGCCTGTCTATGTCTGTCTGCCTGTCTGTCTGTCTGTTTATGTGTCTGTCTGTCTGCTTTTTCTCATAATATGCATTAAGTATATTGGCATCTATGTATGTATATCTGTATGTACGTAGGAGCAGTAGCAATGCTAGTAGTACTAGTTGTGGTGGTGGTAGTAGTAGTAGTAGTAGTAGTAGTAGTAGTAGTAGTAGTAGTAGTAGTAGTAGCAGTAGCAGTAGCAGTAGTTGTAGTAGTAGTAGCAGCCGCAGCCGCAGCAGTCGCAGCAGCAGCAGTAGCAGTAAGAGTAGTAGTAGTAGTAGTAGTAGTAGTAGTAGTAGTAGTAGTAGTAGTAGTAGTAGCGGTAGCGGTAGCAGTAGCAGTAGCAGTAGCAGGAGCAGTATCAGTAGCAGTAGCAGTCGCAGCAGCAGCAGCAGCAGCAGCAGCAGTAGCAGTAGTAGTAGTAGTAGTAGTAGTAGTAGTAGTAGTAGTAGTAGTAGTAGTAGTAGTAGTAGTAGTAGTAGTAATAGCAGTGGTAGTATAGTATATACACTTTTCATTTGTTAAAAGCTCCTAGTGTACTTTTTTGTTCCCGGTTTTAAATAAGAGCAATGATAACGATTTTACATTTAGAAATTGGGGATCAAAACGTCAGGAAGCCACCGATATAAGATCCAAGCGGCTTGGCTGACATTTAAAATATTACCTTTGTTTTTTTGTCTGGTAAGTCTAGTGTAAGAAAGACAACTCGCCAAATGTCATCGGATCTGGTAAGGTTTCGTTCAATCTAAATCTACCGTCTAATCTGTGACTCCACAGCTCATTCAAGTTATTAGTTTTCGTCATTTAAGTCATGTCCGCTGTTTTTCTTTTCTGGTCTTTTCCATTACTTTTGTGGTCCAGAAAAGGCGCTATATTAAGTGGGTTGAAACATTGATATTCATAAGCCTATCTAAGACTTTTAGTCTATTGCGCACAACTTGGCCAAGATGGCCGCGTGTTTCTCTAATGAATCCTTCTTCATTCATTAGTAGGGACAGTAGAAAATCACGAAAACACGGCAAAGACGGACGCCGTGTTTTTCGGCATTTGCCGTGTTTCCGTGATTTTTGACATTTGCCGTGTTTTCGTAAAAAATGCCGTGTTTGTTGCAATTTTTTTTTGGTTGTGGCAGTTTAAAGTTTTGCACAGTCGAAAGTATTTATGAAGGCTTACTTAGTCACTACTCACTAGTCAATAGTCATTCTCATTCACTATTTTAGTGAATAGGGTTCTCTGAGTCCCTGAGGACCCTGACGTCACTCATTCATTTCCGGTTGTCTGTTTATTAATTTTTTCAAATTATTTGCGAATGAATTCAGTAATTTAGTCCTAAACGATCCACTATGAAGAAAGCTATTATTAAACGTGTCATGTTCTGATCGCGCGAAGCAGTATCAAAAAGGAACTTTGCATGCCGACGACGGTCGTCTGTTTTGTACAAGTTGTAATGTTACACTGGGTCACACGAGAAAAGGTACGATTGATCGACATTTGCAAACACCGCTTCACACTGAAAAACGTAAGCGTCTCGATGACAGATGACAATTTAGCGCTTCATGTTGTGATGGTATTCAATACTCGAGCTAAACTGTTACAGCAAGGAACCAATGACTGACAAATGGTTGACAATTGTCAATTTGTCAATGAACAATGAATATGAAAGATAAACATATAATGTGTTAAAAGAAAACTGTGAAATTTTGATGCCGTGTTTTTGCCGTGTTTTGCGCTATTTTTTTAAAAGTATGCCGTGTTTTTGGCATTTTTTACCGTGATTTTCTACAGTCCCTATTCATTAGTTGGTCATGTGAGCATTTTATTCGATGATTTTTGTTACGTCGGTCTTCTACTGTGACCATGTGTGCGTTCGGGGAGTTTTTTCTCACTTTTTCACGTTGCTTTTGCGTGTTTTTACTGTTTTGGACGGTTTTCGGTGAATTTCTGTAATCGAAGCCTCACGCGGAGCCAATGGACTCGTCCGCTTTGAGGGGTTCCAGGTTACTAGATAGCGTAAATCTCCGTTTAAAAAAGCCAAGAGAGTCCGAGGCTTCGTCCTGGCCTTTCTACTTCGGTGAATTTCGACGACCAACTGACGGCAGCGAGGGTTGTCGTCCTACACGAGATACCCGGTCTCATCGTCTTTTACCATCTGCGAGGGGGTGCTTGGTGTTGGGGGTTCGTGTGTTGCGAGCGTCGTCGCCAGACGTCGCTCCTCTTCTTCGATGCCACGTGATCTAGGAACGCCGAATGAGCTGTCTACCTTCAGCGTAAGATTCTCATGGGTTCTGCGGGTCTGCGGGAGTTCGACTGTGGAGACTTTTCCTATTGTTCGTTTATTGATTGAGTTTTGTTCTTAATGAAAAAAGGCGCTATAATAAGTTTCTAGAAGCATACATACATACATACACACTCATGCATACACACATACATATTTATATTCATGCATGTGCACATACATACATATTCATATACATACATATTCATATACATACATACACGTCATACATGCATGCGTGCATGCACAAACAAGCATACACAGTTACACACATACATACACTTGTTGTACTCGTGCTCTGTATTATATTGCATTTCTTATCGAATATTGGTAACGAAAGACAACCAGACAGACATGCATACATACATACATACATACATACATACATACATACATACATACATACATACATACATACATACATACATACATACATACATACATACATACATACATACATACATACAGACAGACAGACAGACAGACAGACAGACAGACAGACCTATGAAAAGATGCATGCAACCCAGTGGTCAAACCAGACTCTGAAACAACGCATCCTCATTACTTCCGCATAATCAAAGAATCGCAATTGGCTGATGAAAGAGGGTTAATTCTCGAGACTGAGGGAGGGCTCTAATCGTCAACCATATCTTCCGCTCCACCTATCAGCGCGCATTGCATTTAGTAGTGGCCTGATCACCGGAAAGACCTTGGAAGCCCCTCAGGGACTGGACAAGAGATGTTTCTTCGGTTGTCTTTACAGCTCAATGCGCATGTCTCGAAGGACACGGGTTCCAGTAAGACGACCTACTTACGAAAAGATGGAATAATAATAATACGCAACGGTTCAACACAGGGGTATGAGATCCTCTAACCCTGATTTAGTTTCCTAGCGCCTGAGGGATCATTGCTACCTTGGGCGATAAAAAAAATAATAATATCAAGTTTTTCATTAGATCTGTTAATAATTATAATAATACTAGTAATAATATTTAGATAATTATACCATTATTATTATTTAATAGAAATGATAAAAAGAACAATAATAAAAGTAAAATTATTATTTAGTCTATTTATGCTGGTCCTATCCTACTACTACTACTATTACTGCTACTATACTACTACTACTACTACTACTACTACTACTACTACTACTACTACTACTACTACTACTACTACTACTACTACTACTACTACTACTACTACTACTACTACTACTACTACTACTACTACTACTACTACTACTACTACTACTACTATTACTACTGCTACTATACTACTATTACTCAGTGTTATTTTAGTTCCAGCATTAATTTCTATTCCAGTTCTTATTCTATTCCACTGCTAGCATTTTTGTTCTAGTTCTAGTTCCTGTTTAGAAATAAATTTTATTCTTATTCTAGTTCCACTTTCTCTTTATAATTAATTTTAGTTCCAATTCTAGTTCCACAAAAATCTATTTGTAGTTCTACTTCCAAATCCACATACAGTTCTAAGTACTTCTAACATGAACGGTTAATGTCAGTCTGTTCTAAAACAGTTTATAGGCAGACACACTAAAAAGTTACCAGTCAATTATTTTACTGTTGAGTTTAAAAAACACCCGCATCTCAAGGGTTTTGCTCAATCGATTAAACGTTAGAATTATCGGTTGTGCAGCTTAAAAATTAATTTTATTCTATTCCGTTTTCGTTCTAGAAAAACATTGAAATTTTCGTTCCTATTCTATTCTCGTTCTACTTTTATTTTTCGTTCCAGTTTTCGTTCCGTGGAACTAATTTTAAATTATTATTCCTATTCTACTGCCTGTAACTAAAATAACACTGCTAGTACTATTACATTTGTTGTTATTATTACTATGTTAATTATTAAATCGCCCAAGATAGTATGATCCTTCCTGAGAGAGGAAGTGACCGATTTGGCTAAGCAT
>OY744609.1:1150215-1157715 GCA_963556255.1 Allolobophora icterica
CGATGACTATGACGATTACTATGGCGATGACTATGACGATTACGTTGATTATGACGAGACTACGATGACTATGACGATGACTATGACGACGACGATAACGATTAATATGACGATGACTATGACAATTACGATGACGAGGACGATTACCATAGCGATGACTATGACGATGACGATGACTATACCGATGACGATTACTATGACGATGACTATGTGATGATGATTATGTTAGTGGCGACCACTGTATTGACTAGGATGATGATTAGAATGAGCTTTGTGTCGATATCCCTGCACTACACATTATATATTCGTGTTGTTTGAGACGCTCAATGACAAACCTCAGTAAGTAACATTGAAATATACGACGGTACAGTTATCAAGATCCGCTCATTTTACAGCTGCTCCCTAGGGAGCGGAAGACTGAGTCGATCTATAAAGAGCTTACGGGTATCGAACCGCGTCTTTCAAGATCATAAGTTCTTCGAGCAATAGTGCTACCTTTCATCATGCCTTGCACCTTGTAAATTGGTTTGAATAAAAAGATTGATTGATTGATGATTGATCTATTTCCCCGCCCCACCTGTCACCCCTCCCCGTGTGTGATTAATTAAAATCTTAATGATCGATGAGAGATCGTCTGTTCGAATGACTGTCAGTTGCCGCGTTGGAGCTGAACGCATCAAAGATTATAATCAGTCGAAGTTTTGACTGTGGTGAGCGATGAGTCGTCACTTCTAAACAGCTACAATTCGTCCCTTCCTGATCGATTCCATAAAAAAAGTTTATGCGAAGTTGATCAGTTTAAGTTGCAGATTTGAGTAAAGTGGATGAAGTAACTCAATCTTGCGAAGTTCAGAGCGATCGAACTGTGAATATCGCATCGGATTATCAAGTTACCGTGGATGAAGCGCATGACAGGTTCAGTGACGGATGTCCGATTAGTTTCTAGTTACAAGAAGTAACTGTGCTGAGGCGAGCCACATTTAGATTGATGAAGACGGTGGTTAACAATCGGACATTAGATTTCAGGGAAAGTAATTTTGTCGAACTCTTAACCGAAAGAACAATGAAATGTGGGAGAGATTTGATCAAGAAACGGCAAAGATCCATAAAACGTAGACGGAGAAGAGGCAATCCTCGCGAGAGGAGTATCAAGTACGAGTAACAACCAGGATTCAAGAAAATCGAAGAGGGAGGTTAACATAGGCCATAACATAATAGCAATTAGATTATAAGACACTGGTTTAGCTAATAATTTAACATTTCAAGCATTGATTGTTTGATTGTACAATTGCATTATTTTAATTCTTATAAATACAAATTATAAATAATTCAAATTGAAAGAATCTGATTGACACTCATTGCACAGCTATCGTTATTTATCTTATTAAGTAGCGGGTGTAATAACCAACACGAGTGTAAGCGCTACAACCCTTACGATAGAAACTCACAGTTCCATTAGAACAAGAATTACGAATAGAAACAAGAAAAAGTTCCCGGTCACTGAATTAAAAAATTAAGAAGGAAAGCAGTACAATACAACTGTATTTGATATTGTCCTCCATCCAAAGTTCACAAATTCACACACGACCATACGATAGAACATCGATGGCGCTGAGCAATTGTAAGAGAAGGATTTCCTCAAGGTCCGTACTCAGTGATCGTCTTAGGAGAGGAGGATGGAACCCATACTCTCCCCATTACAGGCGGATCGCTCTACACCCGACCTCTCCGACAACAGCTTGTTGAACTAACCACTATGGACTATCACGCGCTAAGCATAAGCCGGTAATTATATGACGGTAAGTATTAGACGGTAAGTATAAGACGGTAAGTATAAGGCGGTAAGCATAAGACGGTAAGTATAAGACGGTAAGTATTAGACGGTAAACCAGTCTAGATATTCATACATGTAAACCATGCACTGTTACCTCTTTTATTTCTAACATTTATAAGTTGATGCTAGTGTTGCGGTTCTGTCAGTAGCAACAGAGTATTATTTTAATACTAATTATAATTGCAACTTTTAACTATTATGTAGAATTCAGAATTAGATTTAAAATGGCCTGCTTGACTTATAAAACCCTCACAAGGTGCATTCCTAACTACCTTCAACCACTTCTCTCTCCTTACATCCCGCCACGCAGTCTGCGATCTTCGGTTATAGGTCTTTTGGTTGAACATCGACGTAGCACTGCCATGGGCTCTCGTGCATTTCAATGATTTCATGTTAATGCCCCTAAGGAATTGGATCGACTAACAATGTATGTTCGATGTTCGAACTCCTTGTCATCTTTCAAGAAACATAAAATAGCTCTTTATTTCTCATTTGCTTTCAAACATCTGGATATCTAACAGTTCTTTATCTGGCGAATGACTATTGACTAACCGCGCCTCAGATTCGCATTTCTCTGTGAGTTTGCACGCGTAGAAAGTGTTCGTAATAATAATAATAATAATAATAATAATAATAATAATAATAATAATAATAATAATAATAATAATAATAATAATAATAATAATAATAATAATAATAATAGTAATAGTAATAGTAATAATAATGACAATCAACATTAAGTTTTTCCTGTCATAATGATACTAGCAATGATGTATGTGAGTTTAATAATTACCGTCAATCCAATATTGCCATCAATGGGATGAGCTTAATTATCACACCCCCCCCCCCATGTCGTAGTACCCTGACTCTCACCTGTTGTGCTATCGGGTCGGACACGCCCAGACATCGCCACGCTTACCTGGATGACATTCGGCCTTTCGATTGACCTTCTGCGGTAGAGACTGGAGACTTTTCTGTCTTCTGGATTAAACTTCCTCCTGCCTCGTCTTCCCAATCGACGAAGAGTCCGAGAGCAGGGAACTGATGGAAAGCCGTGCGATGTCTTCGGCCGCGTGACAGTTATTGGCCGGACGACGACAGTCAGATGCTGGCGTGCGACGGGTGGAGATGTAGCGACGAATGGAGCCAATGGCGGATGAACGTTGGGCTGGTGATGAGGAGGAGGACGAAGAGGAGAGAGGCAGGGATGATGTAGAAGGCTGGTTGGAAGTGTGAGTTGGATGGGTGGATGGATGAGTGGATGGATGAGTGGATGGATGGATGGATGGATGAATGGGTGGATGGATGGATGGGTGGGTGAGTGGATGGGTGAATGTGTGGATGGATGAGTGGGAGGGTGGATAGATGCTTGGATGGATGGGTGGATGAGTGGATGGGTGGATGAACGGGTGGATGAACGGGTGGATGGATAAATCTGTGGATGGATGGATGAATGGGTGCGTGGATGAGTGGATGAATGGGTGGGTGGGTGGGTGGGTGGGTGGGTGGGTGGGTGGGTGGGTGGGTGGGTGGATGGATGGATGGATGTATGGATGGATAGGTGGATAGGTGGGCAGTGTAATTTTAGTTATAGTTTCTCAGTTACAGTTTCAGTTACAGTTACCTAATTTTGATTTTTCAGTTACAGTTATAGTTACGTAAATGCAATCTGAATTTTCAGTTTCAGTTACAGCTTTCTATTTTTCAGTTACAGTTTCAGTTAAAATCTTCAGATGTCACGACTAACGACATACTGACCACAAGACTTATTCCGAACGGTTCACAGAGAGATATTTACTGAGCAAATCAATCCGATTTAACGTATTGTCGGTTTACTTTAAAGAAAACACGACGTTCCAGATTAACACTTGCTCCGTTCTGCTCTCGTGCGCATAAATCCTCACAAGCTGAGAAACCTCGCTCAATATATGCTTGTGAAGCTGCCGGATACGAGGTCTTCCGCTACAAGTGCCAGAGTTGGATCGATCCTCCCAGAAGGTCAGTCCATTCTCCGGATCACCGTTGAAGTTGATCGATTCAGCCAGGTATCTAGCCAGCTCTCCATGCACATGATTTCGAATTGTTGTCGCATTTCCCCCCACCATTAGCGTGCCAAACCCATATTTTTCAGCGTCATTGCCAGCAACAGTGCGAACACAACATCAACTCTTGTGAGCTGCGGCTTTATAAACAAAATATTCCCACACGTTACTTTCTACTTTTCGACCGCTACCTGGCGTAAACATTGTTCTGGTTATCATCGATTGTTTTAGGGTTTAGCGCCTACATTAATCAAAGACAACACAACGAAAGTAAAAGGAACCGGAAGTGAAATGATCATAGAAAACTAACCGTAGACTAGGATTAGAGGATTACAATTCAAAAAGTAAGTAAGGAAAAATAACGCATGTTTCATTTTCAAGTTAACGCTTTGTGACTTTTTAGTTAGGCCTATACAGATTTTGTTTTCAATTTCAGTTACAGTTACAGTTAATAGAAATAACACTGTGGGAGGATGAATAAATGGATGGATGGGTGGATGGATGGATTGAGAATGAGTGGATGGATGGGTGGATGGATAGATGGATGAATGAATGTTTGGTTTGATGGACGGTTGAATGGATGGGTGGATGGATGGACGGATGTCAGGATGAATGATTAGATGGATGGAAAGGAAGGAAGGAAGGAAGGAAGGAAGGAAGGAAGGAAGGAAGGAACGAACGAACGAACGAACGAACGAACGAACGAACGAACGAACGAACGAACGAAGGAAGGAAGGAAGGAAGGAAGAGAGGGTGACAGGAAAAACGAAATAAATAATAAGGGAAGGGAGGGAAAAAGAAGAATAGCACAATGCAGAATGCGACGCACTTGTAAAAGGCAAGAAGGAATGAAGGAAAGATGGATGGTGGCGGAACCAAGGACTGAGAGATGAACGGATAAAAGAATGGTCTGTACGGTATAAACCATCCGAACGCTATGCTCCTTCGAAATTGGTCTAATTGTATTTGCAACAAACACATCCGTTTGGCTTATCGTAGGATCCTATCTGTCTGTTTCCGTGATCGGGGTAAACTGCACTCAACTACGTAAAACTGATATCCAGCGGACATCGCTACACTTTGCAGAGCGACTCGATGCTGTTCCGTCTTAAAGAATATTAATATCTGCTTTCCTGTCTTGGGTGCGTTCCGTCTGCAGTTTTTTCAGTTCCATTTGGGATGTGATGGGATATAGTAGGCAATTGATTATAGCTCTCGCGTTGTAACGCGGAGAGTTCGGATTCGATCCTCCTCCATCGAGACGGTTACTGTGTAAGTACCTTGAGCAAGTCCTGCACTCGAAATTGCTCAGCGCCATCGACTGATGCTTGGTCATTACCTAGTGGCGCTTAATAAGTGCAGAATTAAAGTAAATATATGATAGTCTAGTGAATAGCGTGCTGGAGCGTCCCTCCATGGCAGAAATTTGTTTTGAGATTTCTGCTTCATCTGCGTCCCCTAACGATCTCAGCTACGTATACTGAGTATACACTGACCATACATTGCTGGTGGGAAGATATAAGGTGCTGAGAGAGAAGACTGGCCACTCATCCTCATATGCTGAGGCTAAGAAAGTGAAGTCGCTAACACCTCATACCCATGGCTGCCTTAGCTCTTCTTCTGTTTCTTCTTTGTCGTCTTCTTCTTTTCCTTTTTCTTATTCTCTGTCTCATTTTTCTTCGTATGTTTCGTCTTTTTTGCTTCTCCTCATTGTTCCTCTTCTTCTTCTCTATTGTTTTCCCAATCTTCTTCTTCGTTTGAGTGATACTTGGTAAATCATGCAGAGAAAGGCGACTTCTGATTTATAGTGACCTTTCTGAAGGTCGAATTAATCGCTGTCAACCCCATGCCACGCTACGTAGGACAGCTAGTTACAGACCTCTGTAAGCGCTAAAGTAAGAAGAATGAAACAAAAACATCCGTGTTCAAAAAGGTGATGGATTGGGAGAAGTCGAAGGCGAAAAAATGAAAGAGATGGAGTGTAGGAAGGAAGGCATGTGAAAAGAACTGACGGAAAGGGAGAAGTAGAAGGAAGACGAAATGGAGAAGATGCTCCATAGCAATGCAGGCGTATGCAAAGAATGGGAGAGTAGAATGAAGGTGAAATGTAGGAGATGCTGTATTACGAGGTAAACATATGTAGAAGAACCGAGAGAAAGGGAAGAGAAGGAGGAAAAAGAAATGGAGGAGATGTCGTAGAGGACGACAGACAAAAGCGGAAAGACGGTCGCTAAGAAAGAAGAAGTGGAGGATGAAATTGAGGATCGAGCGTGATGTTGATTAAGTGGAGATGAGGGAGGAAATATGACGTTGTTTGGGTTTCGTCTTGGATAAACAGTTGCGCTGATGGGACCAGACGACGGACGATCGTCATCAGTAGTCTTTAGAATTGCACCTGGTCGTCTACGGCTGCTGAGTCGGGGGTCGGAATGGCGTGCGATGGGACGGCGTCGGTTGGATGGACGGGAAGCGAAAAGGAAATGATTCAGAAGGGAGTGATGTAGAAGAAAGGAATGGTTCGATTGGATGATGGATGGGACGGCGCACGATGTCAGAGAGAGAGAGAGAGAGAGAGAGAGAGAGAGAGAGAGACAGACAGACAGACAGACAGACAGACAGACAGACAGACAGACAGACAGACAGACAGACAGACAGACAGACAGAGACGGTGACAGAGAGACAGACAGAGACAGACGGATAGACAGAAGAAAGACAGACAGACAAACAGACAGAAGAAAGACAGACAGAGACAGAGACAGAGAACGACAGAGAGGGAGAGAGAAGCTGAGAATGAAAGACAGAGAGACAGAGAACGAGAGAGAGAGAGAGAGAGAGAGAGAGAGAGAGAAGGAGAGAAACAGAGGCAGAAAGAGAAAAGAACGAGATAGAGGGAGAGCGAATGCGAGACAGAGACAAAGATACAGAAAGACAGAGAGGGAGAAACAGAAGAAGAGAGAGGAGCGATATACAGACAGAGAGACAGAGAACGGCAAAGGCAGGGACGGGGAGAGATACAAAGACAGAGGACAAGATCGAGATTTAGATTAAAAAAAACTGAAGAATACAATACATGGATCGAGTAAGAGCCAGCTGATGATCTGAAGGCACGCAGACAAAAAGACCGAGAGAGACAGAAACAAGCATACAGACGTAGACAAAACACAGTCAGAGATAGATACAGGGACAGAAACACATACAAAGCTATGAAGGCAGACACACAGACAGATACAAAGGCAAGAGAAAAGACATAATCTGACACAAAGAGAGAGACACACACACAGTCAAAGGATAGGAACCTAGCCTCACTAAGATGGTTACAAGAGGACCCAACAGTAGAACACGGACGGGGTTCAACGCCCCTTCAAACAATTCAAGCTGTTATTACAGCATCAACGCCACGTAAATAAATGCGCCCCCCTGTGGCATCAATCCAGACAAGACACTTCCCGTATGACAACAGCACCCAGCACCAGCTGCCTCAACAACAGAAATTACAGTAAATTATTCCCGTGAGCGTCGAGGACATACGAATGTTAGCGTTGCAAGGACTCCGGACACAATGAAAAAGAGTGTCGCAATGGCGAGATTAGGCAAGTGGCGTTGTAAGCCACCCGCAATGATGTA